>DWNE01003806.1:0-16122 GCA_018249875.1 Cecropterus toxeus
GACGATATTGATGAAATTAATAAGTTTCATTACTTAAGGGCGTCTCTGATGGGTTCTGCTGCCGTGGTGATACAATCATTTGATTTCTCTGCGAAAAACTACTCTATAGCGTGGAATCTCTTATGTGATCGGTTTGACAACAAACGTCTCCTGATACAAAATCATGTCTCATCTTTATTTAACATCGAACCGCTAACAAAGGAATCCTCTGTTCATTTAAAACGTGTAATTGATACTTTAAATAAAAATTTACGGGCTTTAGAATCATTGGGAGAACCAGTTATACATTGGGACACTCTTCTGATTTATATTGTTGTGCACAAATTAGATGTAAAAACATACCGTGAGTGGGAACAAATTAAAAGTAATTTACCAAAGGATAAACCAATTAATCTTGACTCCTTTCTTGAATTCATGCGTAATCGGGCAAATTTAATTGAGACTATAGAACTGGCACAAAATAATGTAAGTAGCAAAAATACAGGCAAAATTAAAACAATGGTGTCTGTACAGAGCAATAATAATAACAGTTCACGTGCACCACTTACGAAACCATGTCCTAATTGTAATGATGAACATTATTTAAATAATTGTCCTAAATTTATAGCATTGAGTAATGAAGATCGATATAAACTAGTCCCTAATTTTAAAATATGCTTTAACTGCTTTCGTAGTGGACATTATGCTAATTCGTGTAATAAACCAGGTTGTAAGGTCTGCAAGCGTAAACATCACACTTTAATTCATGTAAATGAGTTTAGTGTGAAGAAGGGTGCTCACAGACCACCCATACCTAAAGAAACTAGTGCTGCTACCGATCAAATAATTCAACCGGTTACAAATTCTACACAGACCAGTGTTACCTTGACGGGAAGTATCACTACTACTTGTGAGAAGTTGGGACAGTGTGACGTTCTATTATCCACTGCGTTAGTGAAACTGTATGGTAAAGATAATCGCGAAGTCATTGCTCGTGCGATATTAGACAGTGGTAGCACTTCATGCCTTATGACTGAAAGATTACATAAACAATTAAATCTTCCAGCTGATCGTACAGATAGATCGGTGATAGGTATAAATAATATAGCTTCACATATTAGTCAGATGTGTCGCTTGCATGTCACATCATTGAATGAAAGTTTTTCTACATGTTTGAATTGTTTTATTATTCCTTCCATTACTAATAACGTGCCGGAGTGTCAAATTGATATTGCTAGTTTACAGATTCCATGTGATATTTGTTTAGCAGACCCTTATTTTTATTCGCCCTCCGCCGTTGATTTAATCATCGGTGCTGATATCTTTTGGGACATTTTAGGTTTGCAAAGTATTAAGTTAGGAAAGGGACAGCCAATACTTTATGAAACTAGACTTGGTTGGATAGTTTCCGGGCCAATTAGTGGTGACCGTAGCTTGTCTTTTCCATGTAATATTAAATGCAACTTAGGTAAAGTTGATAAGGCGTCTTCACACTGTTCTGATGATGACATTCAAAACCAATTAATGCGTTTTTGGCAACTTGAAGAAGTGAGCCCTCAGTCATCTCAGTTCTTTCCGGAAGAGAAATTATGTGAAGATCATTTTATAAAAAATACAACTCGCCTCGCAGACGGACGTTTTTGCGTTAGAATCCCATTAAAGCAAACACCTGACGTGTTAGGAGATTCTTATCAGCGAGCTAAACATTGTTTAATATCGTTAGAGCGTAGACTTAAAAAGGATGACTCGTTTTGCAATATGTATAAAAAATTCATGTCTGAATATGAATTGCTAGGTCACATGACAGAATGTAAACCCTGTCCTACGGGATCTAATTACTTCATCCCCCATCACGGAATATTACGTGAGTATAGTACGACCACTAAGCTTAGAGTTGTATTCAACGCGAGCAGTCCTACTACATCAGGTGTTTCATTTAATAATATTCAATTGGTGGGACCCACAGTGCAGGATGACCTTCTGTCAATAATTATAAGATTTCGGCAGCATCGATACGTTTTAGTCGCCGATGTTGAGAAAATGTATCGGCAGATAGTAGTGCATGAAAAAGATAGACCATTGCAACAAATATTGTGGCGTGAAAGACAGTCTGATCCCATTAAAATTTATCAATTGAATCGTGTAAGTTATGGGACTGCTAGTGCTCCTTATCTTGCTACGCGGTGTCTTAAACAAATCGGGTTAGATTGTAAGGACCCAAAAATAGCAAGTATCATTATTCACGACTTCTATGTCGATGATTTAATCACAGGGGGTGATGAAATTGATGAAGTTTTATATATACGTGAGCAGGTAACGGCAGAGCTCGCTTCAGCTTGTCTGCCCCTAAGAAAGTGGAGATCGAACTGCCCTCAGTTGTTGTCTAATCTTAATGAGCAATTGTTAGAGTCGAATATAGGGAACAATGAACCGAGTAATACACTAGGTCTTGGTTGGCATTCTTCATCTGATGAATTTTATTTTCCCATTAGCTCGAGTATAAACAAAGGAAATACAAAACGAGATATATTGTCAGTTATTGCCCAAATATTTGATCCTTTAGGGCTCTTATCACCTTGTATCATATGTATGAAAATTATATTGCAGAAATTGTGGCTTCAGAGGTTGGCTTGGGACGAGGAGCTACCATCAGATATAAGTCGGATTTGGAATGAGGTAGTCGGTAGTCTGCCGAGTCTAAGCAGCCTGCGTGTACCACGACACGTCATGTGTGACTCATATTCCCATATAGAGTTGCACATATTCACTGATGCGTCTGAGCAAGCGTATGGAGCGTGTATCTATGTCCGAAGTTTTGACGGTAACGGTCAGATTTCAATTAATTTAATGATAGGTAAAAGTCGAGTCGCTCCGATTAAACCTACAACGATTCCTCGACTTGAACTTTGTGGTGCATTGATTGGTGCTCGTCTATATGAGAAGGTCGTCGCTGCACTGCGTGTACACATTAAGCGTGTAACCTTTTGGACGGATTCCACCATAGTTTTAGGTTGGCTTAAAATGTTACCGTCCAAGTTACAACCGTTCGTGCGTAATCGTATTGCTGAAATATTAGATAAAACTAGTAGTTGTATTTGGAGGCATGATCCAACAAATCAGAACCCCGCTGACTTAATCTCTCGTGGTGTTAGGGCTAATTTTCTTCAGTCTTGTCATTTATGGTGGCACAGACCAGATTTTATAAGCCGTTATGAGGCAAGCTGGCGAACTGTCTAATCGTAAAAGATAAATTGCCAGAAATGGGAAACACAAATTCGTTACACGTTGCCAATTCTCCTCGTGAACTTATAGATTTCAGTCGTTTTCAAGACCAACAAGGCTTCAACCAACATTAGTTTATTTATGTGTTACGATTTATAAGAAAGTTAAAGAAAGAAACCTGTTATAAAACAAGTTTTTAAGTGCTGGGGAACTTAATAAATCTTTAAAATTAATTCTAAAACTGTCACATATGCAATCGATTACAAAATATGACATTACTTAAACATCAACAATTACATTCTAAAAGCCCATTATTAAAATTTAATGTATTAATGTATTCTTGGATGACGATAATGTAATTAGTGTTGGAGGTTGGTTAAATAATTCTAATTTTATGTTTGAGAAAAAGCAACCTATTACATATATTACAGTCCACACATCATGTCACAAAACTCCAGCAGAGAGTAAAATGGAGATCTTGCAAGTAGCCTCTTAAAAGTAATACTTTGGTTCTGTTAAAGAAGGATCATACACCGCCCCTGAAGGGGAAGTTTGGCCGCATAGTTGCTGTATACCCAACATCAAAATGAGTAACGGCATACGAGTACGACGGTCATTTACAAAATTGTGCCTCTACTTACGCAAGATTCAGAAAACGATCAATCCCTGCATTGAAAGCAAGGCTTTCAATGCAGGGTGGCACCTATATTTAAAATTAGAACGTCATTGTATTTTAAAAACGTTTTATTTTTTTTATTGTTTTTCTTGTTATATTGCTGTTATCAAATAAAATGGAAGTTTCGTCGAACTAAAGAATTTAATTTACAAATTATATCTGCCCCCGTACAATTAGATAAATGGATTTTGATCCTTGTAATACTTATTACTTCAAAAGTAATGAAAGATAATATTTAATTTAAATTTATTTATAGGGTGCCAGGCTAACCAAATAGATCTTACTATAACGGCTTTAGTCTTTAATTGCGAGTAATGTAAACACGTATAATGTTACAAAAATATTACATTTATATTCGTCATTTCAGTCATTCCAGTGACGAAAGTTTATATTAGAACGCATAGCCATTGCTTTTCTATAGTTCCGGAGTTCGCATTGACTTTGTGTGCTGTCTACAAAAATAATAATTTATTTATATGATATTAGAATAAAATACTTTGTAAGTAAGATAGGAATTTTAATTTATTCGATTAAATATACGACTCGTATACAGTTTTAAACTCCGATGCTAAGTTAACTAGATGCCAGTGTATATTATGTGAATCGATTTCTTTTTTAGTTTGACATGAGAATTGACATTTAGATGGACATTCCTTCAATTCTCATGTCAAACTAAATGTATGAATCGATATCGGTTTTTTTGGTATCATTATAAAAATATTATATTATAATGATACCAGGAAAATCTGTTCAGTTTTTTAGATTACAGTAAAAATTAATCCCGATTTTAAATGGTCTTGCATGTATCTGGTGTTTATTAAAGTAGGTATCAATAAAACTTCATTTGTAATAATATAACTTTATGTTTTATATAACAAATATAGAACCGCATAAAGATCGATAAGATCATTATTGTGGACAAGAAAATAATAATATTTACAGTAGACATTAAAGCTATAATCAATTTAAATATAATCAGTTTAAACGTGTCATTTATTTACAATAAAATATATCTCTAAATTATTTATAAAACAGTCGACAAATAAAGGCAGTTGTTTTATAATTTAATAATTGTAACAATTTTATCAATGTATGTACAAATTCTAAAATAAACAAGGTAATGTTTGTCAAAATATTGGACGGATTGCAGTTATGAGCACAGTTGGTGTT
Source organism: Cecropterus toxeus (assembly GCA_018249875.1). Lineage (NCBI taxonomy): Eukaryota > Metazoa > Arthropoda > Insecta > Lepidoptera > Hesperiidae > Cecropterus > Cecropterus toxeus. The sequence goes on from DWNE01003806.1 coordinate 5,048, forward strand.
TTCCATCACTATATGAAACCCTTTACGCATATCTCACTAAAACAATAATATATCTGAATAAGGCACTCAATTTGAATGGACACAATTTTATTTCCTTCAATACGAAGTAGAACTGCTATCTGGCCTAAGTTGCTTTGTTTGAACATCGTCGTAGGCTATCGTAAAGACACTCTTCTTCTCGGTTATTGGCAGTCTTTTAATATTGCCCGTTTGCTGTACTAGCGTGTTCATGGCTATGCCAGAATCGTTATCTTCTACTTTCGTTGCTATATTTCTTTGATTAAGGTCAGAAACATTATCTCCTCCTATATTAATCTTTGAAACATGAACCTCAGACCCGGTTTTCCTGTCGTCATCATAATTCGTTGATATTGAAATACTATGAGTAAGAGCACTTTCGGATATATCTTGTTTCTTTTCCTTATTTTTTACATCGTCTTGGTTAACGTATATTGGTTGTTGCTCTACGGACTGTCGTCGGGGAAGTACTGGAACGTTGCCTTGACCTCCTAGATATTTTGGTATATGTGTGGGCTGGATATAACAGAGAGGATTTTGATTCTCATACTGGTGTTCATACCTATGTTCCGAGTGCTGTAATAATGGATGAACATCTGGTAAAGGCCCTTCAGGCACAGGAGTGACTTTACCTTCCTTTAAAATTCGTGGATGTATAAAATCATTTTCTTTTTCTTTGAAGTTTTTTTTTACTTGTGAAATGTCACTTTGATGTTCTTTAGACGTTATTTTTCCATAGCGACTTGATTTATCTTTAACCTCACGGTCTGTTTCGTTTTTTGTTTTTGAAGGACGCTTTGGTTTGTCTGGAATAGTTTTTTCGGAAATAGGTTGTTTAGCTGTTGATGATGATTTTTTTCCATACCACTGCATATACCTTGGCAAACCTTTTTGTAAGCTTTTTGCACTCTCATCTGCTTTTGTTACTTCTTCGTCTTCTTCGGTTTTCTTTGATTGCTTTTCATGACTATCACCTGAACTATCCTTTTTAGATATAGAATTATCTGGTGGTTTAAATAATAGTTTCGTTAGTTCTTCGGTATCACGGGCTTCACTTGAAGATCCTTGTCTAGAAAATACTTTGTTTCGACTATCTTTAGTTGCTGAACTCTCACCGCTATGACTTTCTTTACTACTTTCATGTTCAAGAGCTAATTGTGGTTTTGAGACTTCTCGTGCACTTGAGGATTGTTTTTGCTGCCGCAATCCTTTGTTGTGGTAATCAGATTCTACTTTTTCATCCAAGGAATCTGAAATTTCCATTAATACTTCTCTTCTTAATCTAGACTTTTTGTCAGCTTCCGATAATGATATCTGTGTTGAACTGACTGTTTCGTTCTTTGACGTTGTTACTGTACTTTTTGTAACATCACCATACTTTTTAATATGTTCTTCTCTTTCATTCGTTTTGCTTATTTTGATACGTTTTTCACTTTCTAGAGTAGGAGATACTTCACTTTCTTCTATTATTGGAGTTTTAATTTTTCTTTTTAATTCATAAGCACGTATACTCCGTCTTGGGTCCTTATATTTAATTTTCTTTTTCGGTTTTTTTCGTTTCAACCATGCTACTTTTTTTGATTCATCTTCCATAGTAATTTGTGATTCATCTTCACTGTATGAATCGTTATCACTTCGTGCTTTTCTCCGTAAGGGTGTCAATAATTGCGGTTCGGTCTGTGTGCCTATATGACACTCCGTCTGAGTAGCTATAACGGAATGTCCGGGCAAGCTTTGTGTTTCTAATTTACTTTCAACTTGAGATGCTGTTTCGTGATTTTGTAACATTCGTTCACGTTCTATGAGTATTTGATGTAATAATTCATTTTGTTTCCGAAGAGATGATTCTAATAGTTCTTGATGAATGGAGGATTTGTTTTGCATTTCTATTAATGCAGATTGCAAATAATCAGTTTTTAATGGAACCGTACCTGGCACTTCAGGATGCATATTAGTATATTCTTGTGAACGATTAGCGGCTTCATTGGCCATCTGAGATCTCTGAATTATAGTTTTGCTATCTTTACCATTTGAAATATTATCCAAATCAGTAACTATATTGCCCATTCTCTCCCTTATATGCTTCGCTTCCTCTCCTTGTTCCCGAATGAAACGTTCCATGAGAAGCTCTTTTCCGTTATCAATTACGACATATTGTGTATGTGGAATCAATGTTGCTGGTCGTTGTTGATGGATAGGTAGATTGACGTATCGTTCTTCTTCATTTTTTCCACGTGTTACAAGTCTCAAAATTTCAGTATTTCCTTCTTTTATAAAGTAGTGATCTCTAGCTAAAGAAGATTGAGCATGGATGTCATTATGCTCACGTTTAGTTTTTATATCTTCTTTATCATGATTTTTTTCTAAGTCAGATTTGAGAAAAACACCTCCTTCAGAACCGCGGTCGATTTCGTGCCTTCGTATAGACTCGTTATCTTGTTCTTTCCTTTGATGATGAAGTGTTGCTATTCTATCATAGCCATTTTCTAGATCTTCAATATATTCCTTGTGTTTATTAGAAAATGCATCTTGAAGCTGCATTTCTTTAGTATAAATTATATTAGGGCCATCCCTGAAAGTAAAAATATATACTATTGAATATTTTATAAAATTGACATAAAAGTAATTAAATAGTAAATAAACTATCGTTTGGATATGTAGGAACTAGAATGAGTCTAAACAAATCAGTCATATTTATATTAATATGATGTTATCTTCATGAGATAAGTTGGATTGTCTCATAATAGTATGTATTTTATCACCATTCAAACAGGTGTGCAATGGAGGTATACACTCCTACTAGTAATACGAGAAGAATCTAAAGTACGATTTGATCGAAGATAGTTCTATAGATTTTAAAATAACTTCCCAATTGAAAAATATATATCATATTTTTACATACCTAGCTCTGAAGGATTGTCTTGTATCATCATATTTATAATCATTGTCTTCAGCAGCATGTACAAACTCTTGATGTATATCTCCAGGAGTAGAAGATGGTTTATTTGGGTCTTTGGATCTGTAATTCCTCTTATTAAATTTCCATTGCGTCGGTTTTGTCCTCAAATCTGCCTGTTCCGCACTCCAAGCTTCCCGTCTCCTCCAATCAGTTGCTTGTATTGACTTATTTTCTATATTTTGCGTCGACTTGTTTTCCCTCCCAAGTCCCTTGTCCCGAACCACTAAATGCACGTCGTCCTCTGTGGAGTTGACACGTATCACTCTTTTCCTAGAATTTATTAATGGATTTCTATGTACCTATCGGTTCTGATATGATAGAAGAAGTTACAGATATCATGAAATAAGTGTACAACATGTCTTAGGAAAGATAGGTAAACTTTTAATACTTGTAAAATAATTTAAATTTTAGTGTCATATTATGAGAGAGAAATTTACGATACACATGTATAATGTTTCCTTGACATGGTGTACATCAAATTTAAAATTACCTCTTGAAAATCAAAACTGTTCAAAAGTGAATTTTATGTTTCGCATGCAATTGAGTATTTATGTGGAAAAATTGAATTATCGTGTAACTAGATATTGTGTAATAATAACAATATAATTACCTACGACGTGGTAAGCTGGTGTGCATGCTCAATTAATTGGTGCATTTTAGTCTGTTAATGAGAATGGAAATGTTAGTTTGCTACCAAATAATAAGGAGAAAATAAAACTAATTCGTGTCTACAAATAAAACAGCAATTCAAGTCAGTAGTTAATTGCTTAAGCGTAATTAAGTTACATTTTAGGTAATAATTACCTGGGTGGCATATATAAAGGACATCCTTCACAGATGCAGCAGCAAATAAGAAGTAACAATACAAGGGCGACCAGTATTGCCAATAAAATAAGTAGCCAGAATAGCAACCGACTTTCCGCTCTGTATAGATTCTGCAAAAAATACACAAAAGTATTATATTAAAATCTAAAATATTAATTAACTCGATAAATATATATTTAATGTAATTCCATATTTTATTCTATATATTTTTAATAAGTGTTCTTACCGAATCTCCATTATCTGTAGCAGTATTTTGTTCAGTTTCTTTTGAGCCAGAAACAGTTCCAGTAGTATAAATAGTCATGTTCTTAGCCAACTGCTCTTGAAGCTTGGAGACATCAATAGCAGAACTCCCAGAAACTCGTACAACGGCTGTCACTTCACTCCTAAAAGTGACAATGTGAATATTTAATTATTCAAGACTTTCTATAAGTACAGACTTCCTGTAAGCATGTGAACATATAATAATATACTTACTTTTCTTGTGTTTCTTTGCCTTCTAACCCGCCTGCACCGTTGTCGTTACCTTTGTAAGGTTTTATATCAATAATGTTGACTTTCCCTCCAGAAAGTGTACTCAAAATTTCTTCAAGTTTCCTTCTATCGGGGTTTGTGCCCGGAACAATAAATGACATTGTTCGGGTTTTACTTTCCGGTGGATAAATTTTAACTATGGTAGTTGAGGAAAGTCTAGGAATACCTAGATCGTATGCTCTAATAGTAAGCACAAAGGCTTCGCTTTCCTGTTGTCCATCAAGTTGACGTTTCCGTCTATAAACATTTTGTTTCTTCGTTCTCTTTAATGTTTCTAAGAGGTAAAGTTCACCTAAAATATAATTGTTCAAATAAATATTGTTTCGTAGTATGAATCACATTTAAAAGGTGTTGAGAAATGTATATTACATACCAGTTTCATCATTAATAGCAAATTTGCCATCTCCATTTCCGTTTACTATTTCATATCTGACTACATTATTTGGTGGCTCAGCGTCTTTATCAACTGCCTTAACAAATGCCGCTGAAGTGAAATTATTTAAACTTGGCGACAAAACGAATTCATACAACGCCCTTTCAAACTCTGGTGGGTTATCATTTACATCTAATAACTTAATAATTAATGGCACTGTTACTCTTAAACCTACGCCTTCATTATCTCTAGCCTCTACTAAAAAATGCAAATCTGGCATCGCTTCTCGATCAAAACCATGATTGTCGGTAGCAACGGTTATTTGACCCGTTAAAGGATCTAAATGTAATGACGTATTTAAATATCCTAATATGGCAGTATACTGAATCTTCCCAAAAGCTCCCGTGTCCACGTCGTCAGCTGCCACTTGTACAACTTTTGTACCGGCTGTAACATTTTCAGGGAGTTCTACATCATACGATAATGCAAGGAATACTGGAGGGTTATCATTTACATCATTTAAATATACTGTGACATTTGCTGTAGCAGATAAATTTGTTGCTGGTCCGAGCTCTTGAGCTAAAATCTGTAAGTAAAAAAATAAACATAAGTATAAAATTGTTACTGTATTAGTCTATCATTAGGTAAACTTTTTAAATACAATACCTGGAATATTACTGATTTTCGAGCTTCGTAGTCAAGCAATGTATTGTCTCGCACTTTAATGATGAATTGGGCGTGTCTTTCTGCAACTGTCGGTGATATTTCAAACGTTCCGTTGTTTCCTACCAACGAAAGTGAGAACACGCCATTCTTGCCAGCATCATTGTCGTTCACTTGCGGGATGTAGGGATCGTTGAATATTAACGCCGTTCCTTGAGGAGCATTCTCATCCAAATAAGTGATATAACTGAAATTATTTTATAAAAAAAATGCCTATACTACAATTGTGCATAAGATAAATACGTTTTTTTTAACATATAAATGATATCAATTAATACATTCAATATAATCATAATATAATTATATGAAACATTATTGAAGGTAATTGAAAGGTAAAAATTGAATTAATTTGAATGAGATATAAATAAACTATTATCACATCAGGATCTGTAAATATCTGATACACATCTGATGTGTAAAATAATAATGTGGACATAAGTAGTAATAGTGGAGCAGTGATAGCCGAATGATTGAAACTCGGCCTCACAATCGAGGATATGGGGTTCGAATCCCAGGCTGATTTTTCTAAAATAATGTGCGTATTAGAATTTAATTATCACTGCTTTACGGTGAAGGAAAACATCGTGTGGAAACCTGCACATCTGAGAGTTCTCATAAAAAAAAAGTTCTCAAAGGTGTGTGAAGTCTACCGATTCGCACTTGGCCAGCGCGGTGGACTATGGCCTAAAAACTCTCTCACTCTGAGAGAAGACCCGTGCCCAGCAGTGGGACAATAATGGGTTGACGAGAAGAAGTTGGAACTATTCTATATAAGACAAAGCAGCTTGGGACTGAATAATAAGATATTTAAATGGTTTATAAATTGTCAAAGTGTAGCGTATCTTGCCAAACATGCCCCATGTTTAGTCAAATGTAAAGCAACATACTGGAGCTAGCTTTTTATTGCCCATGAAATAAACAAGATGGTTGAAAAAATACAAAGTATTATAAAGAAAAAGACAAACCCGCTGAGTTTCTTGCCGGATACTCTCAGTTGAGGTCATTTTCCGATCCGGTGGTAGTTTAAGACATAAAAACTGTAAATGACTATTTGTAAGTGTCTCCATAGGCTTATACAAAATTAAGACATTTCGTCGCATTTCACCGCATTCAAACGTCGCTCCCTCATCTCATATACCCCGTTTACCACTGAAGGTGGTAAAACCTTTTGTGGTTCGATTCCGTTACAACCACTAACACACCTATTTCTTCACAATAATAGCGAGGTTAAGGGCTGCCGTGTTTAAGTTTTTTTTCTTTTAAGGGTTTGGTTAGGAAGATATATTTATCCGAAGCGTTCCATCTTAGTCCCCAGAAAAAGTAAAGCATCAGTGGCAGATCTCTGGTAAGACTGATTTTATCTAGGGTAATTAGAGATTACGTGGATGGTATGCTCGTTTGCTATTCTCATAATATCGTACAAAAAACATTTTCCAAACCAAAACACACCAGCGTAATTGTTGTATTAATGAAGATGTCTTTAAAAACTACATATATTTAATACTGGAACTGAATGACGACCCACGTGGCCAAGCGGTTACCATACCGATCTAACGCGCAGTGGATCGCAGGTTCGATCCCCGACCAGACAGACATTTGAAGGATGAGTTGAGATTTCTGTTCTGCGTCTGGGTGTTTGTGTATTCGTCTTTGTGTGTCCAAGGCATCCACGACACAGGAGAAAATCCTAGTGTGGGGCTATGAGTGTAGAAAGCGTCTATTTAAAAAAATAATAATAATAAAAAACTATCTTCGTTCTTAACTTTTCTTGTGGTAGAATTTTAGAACCTATAAATTTTAGGTTTTTAAATGGGTGGTCTGCAAGACAAGGCCTTTTTCTTGATAGCATTTTTATATGCTACCAGATCATAACGGCACGGAAATTTAATATCATTTGAATCTGAAATCCTTTAGTAAACTTTAAACTAATTTTCAGTTGTCAAAAACAATATTGGCAAATTTTGCGTATCCAAACCAACAACATACAAATCAAAGTAAGTTGTTGCATTCGTGAAATTTGCAAGAATTCATTGGTCAATCACAAAGTGATGACATTTTTTTTATGTAATAACAGCAAGCGACATATAATGTTAAGTGGTCGACCACAAATGCGTTGCAATACCTCGTTTTTCTGGCTTTCTATTTTCCTTTAAAAATGCATGAACGAAACCCTTTTTGTTTGAATTCGCAGGCACCAATGCTATGCGGATTTATGCCAAATAACACACACTTTGCAACACTTATAGTCCCACAGTAGGATTTTCTACTTCTTCTAGGAAGGGTGTGGTTGCCGGCTCACTTTTATATGAGGCGACCATCTTAGTCCTCGGGAAAAGCAACGCATATGTGATAGACTTAATATAGAACCCCTGTCCTATATGAAGTTGCTTACAAATGTCCATGGGCGGCAGTAACCACTTACCATTCAGGTGTGCTTGTTCGTTTGCTACTTCATATTTGTACAAAAAAAAATATTAAAGATATTCAGAAATAATCCATCAACCTCTATACCATTTTAACGCTTTCAATATAACAGTATACTTAGAATGAAACTATTAATTTTCGTTCAAGAAAAGCCTATAATTCAGCTCCCGCTTTCTCGTTTGAATCTGGGCTACAAGGTCGTGGTGAGGTGTATGCAACATTGCGGTTTATATTACTGTGCTAATGGAAGTAAAAGTGATATGTGTTCTATCGTTAGCTATAGGAAGTACCGTTGGACGTAGGGAAACTGATTTGGGTGTGTGTTTTGGTAAGTTGTTACTTTGTTATTTTTTCACATCATTACACACTAGGTGTGACCTGTGGTTTTACACGGGTTGAAAAAAATGCAAACAAACTTGAAACTTTATTATGGTAGGCAGTAAGATCTTGAGGTTTGATTTGATTATGGTAGAGTTAATAGATAAATAAAGACTTAATATTTTTGGCCCGTAACTTAAATTCATTCGTTTTTGTTTCATAGAATTACAATTACAAAGATGAACAGACCTTTTCTTTGCACAAATATATGATATGCAAAGACACAGAACTATCATTTTTATTATTTGGCGTTAATCAATAAAACTGGGCCATCTGTATAAAAATATAAAACGGTGGGTGGGCTTGTTTTTAATTTTTTTCTTACTACTTCTATTTTGATTACTATGGGAGACACCCACTTACCCATTACAAGGATTTAATGTAAATTGGTGAAACAAGTTAGCGATCAATCACTATATGACTTCAAACCAGTAAAGGCCAACTAAGGCCACCCATTAATGAACGCTGTCACAAAAAAGTTAGACAAAGTTTTTACTATTTTGCCTTAAACACACAAACAAACACATGATATATCTTAAATATCAATCTTCGCAGTCTTCACGTCACGCTCAAACATGAACGCGTAATTTGACGTAATTGCCGTATGCGTTAACTCTGGGTTATTCAACTGCTTGGAAAGTACGGGAGAAAAGAGAGATTCGCATTCATATATCTTTGGTGATCATGCTAGATCGGCTCGCAGTGCGGAACGGTGATGAGCAAACGAAATGCAACCTTATCTAGCAACTGGCTAAAACTGACTGTGCTTTATCATAGCTAATTTTTATGTTTTCATCAAAACTTTGTAATATAAATTAGTCATAAACGACTCGTATAAAAACTTAAACTTATTGTTAAAAAAATAAGTAAACCCATTTACTATTTTTTTACGGATACAAACATACGAAAGCTGATTTTCTAATGTACGTTTACGTGTGAATTGCTTAAACCGTTTCGCGAAGTATCACTACCGTTTCGCTACTTCTTATGAATGTAATCGATTAAGAATAAACATCGCGTTCAACGCATTTAACAATAGCGATTTTTTTGTACACTTGGTCGAATTACTTTCCTATGACTAGGATTTAGCAATAGCACACGTTCTGACAATTATTTATCTTACTTTAGACTGCACAAAATCAAATGCAATTAGGTCCCTAATACAGATATTTTGCTATTCCTGGTTATTAAGTAGGAACTCCTCATATACGTTTTTGATCCTAATTGCGGCTATATTTGAGTTCGATGGCACTACGATGGTAGAAAGATTTAGTTAGAGAAAAACTCACAAAACATTACTTTCACACGTATAATGCATCTATGGCAGCAATTTAGTAGAGCTTAATTCTACCTTGTTAATATGTTTTAGGCGCTTGTGACCACCGTCAAGTAGTATATTCAAATCAAATCAAAATCAAAATCAAAATGTTTTTATTGCTTTACAATTTTCTTTGAAAATATTCGCCGTCTACTTCAGTCTCTTGTCTATATTTCAGTTATATTTACATAAACATTTGTGTTAAGGACTGGCATTAAGCTCTTTAATTTAATTTCCTCGCATTCTAGTCCAAGAGCATTTACTCCCCGTCCTCATAATCTCGTAACCAACACATTTCAAAAGCGTTGATCACGACGTCATTTCTTTATTTCCACAGCGGAATGTTCCCACTGTGCATTTAGTTTCGAATTTTTGTTTTATTGTGAAACTTGTTGTATTTGGCGAAAACGGTAGCTAGTATTTTGTTGCATTGAATTGTTTTTTATTTATGTTTCAAGTTTGTTATTACACAATTGATAATTGCGTAAAGGTTAATGTTAATAAATAAGTATGTTTTATTTTATATATAAATTTTTATTAACAATTTACATATAATGCTTTCTATGGCTATATAAGATCAACAACGGTCCTTAAATTGGTATAGGGAGAGAAGAAAGACAGTTTAAGCAATAATCAAAAATTACTAAAAAATATTACCCTTCCTTAAAATACACTAATATAATGAGACATAAGTAATAAGTTTTTTTTTTTCTTGTTAAACTAAATTATTATTCTAAATTGCAAGATATCAAACGAGTTAATAAACGTAACGAGTTTTTTATATATAAAGTCAGTCGCCAAAATGAAATAAAATATCTGAGGTATGTATACTTGTTACGAAATAATCTAACAGTCAATCGCTTTTTATGTTGTTCAAATGATATGAATTAGTTAATTATATTTCATCACGGTCATAAATATGGGTATAACTCATATTTTAAATGTGTTTTTAAGCTGATAACTTACGTAGTTTCAATTGAGAGTATAATAAAATAGAAGATAAGATACCTATATCGATTTTAATCGTATATTGATGATCATCTTTTAATGCTTTGAAGAAGTTTTTTCAACACCTTCTTAACCATCTGACAAAAATTGTTCTTAACTACATTGAATTAAATTCCTTTCCCAAACGAGTATATAGAAAATGATGTTCGAAAACGTTTTTGTTCTATTTTGTAAATGCATCTATCTATAAAATTTAATAACACGCTTTCTACACTCATAGCCTCACACTAGGATTTTTTCCTGTGTCATGGGTGCCATGGACACACAAGGACGAATACACAAACACCCAGACCAAGATCAGAAATCTAAACTCATTATTCATATTTCTGTCTGGCCGGGAATTTAACCCGGGACCCACTGCGCATCAGACCGATATGGTGACCGCTGCGCCACGCGGGTCGTCTAATTTATCTAAACTATTAGTTAATCCAGGTCAAAAAACTATCTGTGCGGGAAATTTCAGTGAAATGAGACATGTAGATTTTGCGTGAATAAGCAACAAACACACATACAGC
>DWNE01003807.1:0-16122 GCA_018249875.1 Cecropterus toxeus
ATAATAACCAAAGAATCTTCACACATCCATCCAAGAATTAGGTTTACGAAAGTCCATTTTTATTGACCTAAAAAAGTCCACAGTCTTAGATACCACATCCATAGTTCGACGATTCTTAAACATTTCAACATTAGTAAGCAATTAATGTAACTATCATAATATATAATTGTTTATATCCGAGTAACAAGATAGGTACTTAGCTTCTGCCCGTACTTGGACTCTTTAAAATACCGGCTTAAAAACCGAGGGAAAAGAATATTTCAAAAAATAATAATAATAATTGAGTTCTAGAAAGAGCACAACTTCCAAAATTAAACGTGACTGAGGTGTGATATATAAGCCTGAAACGCCCAGTTTTAGAGTCTTTAAACGAAAAATCGCCTAAGTGCTAGTCAGACACGCGCACCAACATTCTATACTATCCGTAAATTACGTTTCTTGTATGGGAGCCCCCACTTACATATTTATTTTAATCAGTTTTTAGTATTAGTTGTTATAGCGGCAACAGAAATACATCATGATTGAAACTTTCAACTGTATATCTATCACGGTTCATGTGATACAGCCGGGTGAAAGACAGACGTACAGACAGGGTTCCGTTTTTAGCTTTTTGGTACGGAACCCTAAAACCGACAATAGACGGCGGCAATCGGCTACCGGCGACTCGTCGACAGGTATTGTCGCTCGTGTGTCACCGCCCTAATCTACAGCTGGTACGTTACAATATATTTAGTTTACATACAATATGTTTGATCTAGTTAAGCCCTAAATAAAACTAAATCAAACACGCTGATCCCTCCTGTCATTCCGTTACGCATGCATGCATTGTTTGGCAATGGCGACCAATTAGGCTTAACTGTTGGCTGACGCTAAGCTTAATGTAAACACCAGTCAAATTAGAATAATGAATACGTAACCTAGTTATTAATGCTATTGTTATACTATTTGAGTAATTTATTAGTTAATTTGTGGCGTGTGATTACAAATTAGCGTTTTTCACGCTTAGTTTGCGTTTAATTTTAATGGCGTTAATTATAGATATGCTTTACATTTTTCTATTGCTGTTGCTGTGTATATTCTCAATCTATTTTATTGGCCAGTGGAGCTTTCATCCCTTATTAAATTAAGGGTGATAGCGATTATAGAATCGCTTGAAAATTCGTCCTTTAAGGAATAGTCCTTAAAGGACGAAGTTTCAAAAACTTTTGGTAAATACTCATTTCCGTTGTAGAAGAAATTCTATAGAAAAGATAATTGTTTTTACTACTACCAGATTATGTACTCGTTTTCATGTTTTACTGCTTAATTAATGTTTAAGTAGTTATTATTTTATATACCCTACCCTGACTTCTATCCGTAATATTTTCCTTCAGCCCCTCCATGTTTCTCTGAAAGAGATCTTATTTTAGTGATAATTTAATGATAAGACTGCCTCTTGTACATACCTATGTATTTTATTTTTGATACATGTTTGTTTTTGGTGGAAAATAAAGATATTATCTTGAAATTTCCATTCATAGCTTCATAAAACCTAATTTAATCACACCCGTTACTATCCCCGGCGTTCCGTTGAGCGTGCGTGCATTGGCATGCCATGCAATTAAGATTATCTGCTGAGTGATGTAAAGCGCTATGCAAATCCTAGTCAAAATAGAATCATGAATACATAACGTTCTACTATTGTATTCACGTAATTCTAATAGGATTTGCATATGTTTGAAGGGTATATATATTTTTATGACACGGGTTTCGAGGATTTGAATTTGAAATATAACGGCAATGCAATATACTATATAATATATAAGGTGGTGGAACGAATATGGTTCGACTAAAGAGATACACTGCCACAGCTACTTCTAGCGTGAAGCATTTTTAACATTTCGATGAAACGACCGGTTTACTTTCACGAGTACACGAGTATAGTTCACGGGTCGTCTCATATGAGACGACCATGCTAATCACCAGGGTGATTGACTTCAAATAAAAATTTATTAAACAGGTACTTATAAAAATATATCAATTTTGAAGATGGTTGAACTTTATTGTCTGCATACACACGCATAAGGTAAAATGACAACTAAAGAACCACCCCTACCCTTCCCGCGGACAAATACTTAACGATACTCGAATAAGGGGTCGAGCGAGGTGGTTTTTAGTCGGTACACGTCGCTATCAGACTAAACCCGACAGGATCGCAAACATAAGTAACGTAATTGTATAAATCGTCAAGGGAAGTCTAGCAGATGTGAAACATCGTATTCGTACAAGTATTATGCATAAAAGACAAGATTGCGATAGGAATCAAATGTATAATATAATGAGAATAACTTCATCTAAGAACAGTACCCCGCTTTAAGTTGACCTAACACCGCAGCCCGCCGTTTTATTCGATAATTAATAGTTCCAAAACCGTATAACAGATGGCGCTAAAATGAATAAAGGCTAGCATCGCCACGCTTACAATCAGGTTTACTGGCGCCTATAGATGTTTCACATCAAGAATAAAAAACACACACACTCGTCCTATTTGTTTGTGTGTGTATCATGGATACTTACCTTGTCGATGAAAGGACAAGTGCAGAGCCGCTCGGTAGAACAAATCGCTTCCGACAGCCGCGAAGTTAAGCTGCAAACTTTTGTAATTACCGGCTCCGGACAGCTGATTGATGGTAAAGGTTATTATTTGTACCAATTACTTATGTTAACATCGCAAGTCATGGTTTTTCTTATTTTCGCCTGGGCCCATTCAACTTTTGTAGGTCTACTAGACAAAAACTTCTCCTAATTGGTTCCTCTCCAGTTCTTTAGCTTTTGCAGACTTAACAAAGGCAATAGCGGTTAGTTGTTGTCTTCTTTAAGTCTGCAGTTATCCTGTGCTACTTTGGCTATCCTCTTCCAGATTCACGTAAATTACACATTCAAGCAAGTTTAATCAATGCTTTTAATCGAGAATCATATAGGTGCCACTTTTTGTCCCGCTTCGGGGCATGGAACTTACCTCTCAAATATCCATCAGATCATAGTTCACCACGTCTCTTTCATCCGGAAAGGATGCTAATAAGTTATTTTTAGATAACAATTGAGATCATGTCCATTTAACCATAAAACTTGTGATTCAGCTATAAACATGACGCACCCAGCTCAAAGCTTTATTAAAGCATTAAATTAACAAGCAAGCATGTAGTCCACCTGATGGTAAGTAGTTACTGTTGCCTATCGACATCTGTTAGCAACCTCATATAGGGTTTGTACGTGAAGTCGAATGCAGATGCGTTGATATTTCCGAGGACTAAGACGGTCATCTCATAAGGTACAAGTGATCCGCCAATCACACCCTTCCAAAGAAACACAAGAACTGCTTCAAGATATATGTAACAGTTGTACCTCCTCTACACTTATCCCGGTCGAACTAGTTCTACCACGTGGCAAGTACTGGTACTACGTTATTGTAAAATATATCACATATGACTTACACAAATTACGGTACGTACGCTATCTTAAAATTAAAACTCAATAAATTTTAAAGGTAGCCATTGCGCACCATAAATTAATTTCCACTTAATTCGTGCACGTCAATTTGGGGTTTATTGCAGCGACACATCAGTGGAGAGCCGGTAATATTTCTTCCGCGGGATATCCATCAAATTGATTTATACATCTGGACCAGTCCGAGCTCACCTGCGAATGTATTTTTCCACTGAAAATATATTTACCAGCCGAAACGACGATCAATCTTCATCTCTGGAACTAATTGATATTTTATCACGAAATGTGATCGGCCGTGTTTTGTTATTTTTCGTGCAATCCTTCTATATCATGTGACATATTCATTAGTGCCTTAGCCATAGCAAGATTTTTGTGTACTGTTTGCACAGTTCAATTAAATGCAAATCAGGGCTGTGGAACTCTTTGTGATGCGACTTTGTGAGCACCACTGCCACACCTATTTCTATTCGTCTAATAACATTTCTATTTGTGTTCAGGTCTGAAGGAAATAGTGAGGAAGAAATACTTATCCGATCCAAACTTAGCCCTTCAACTTGGCACTTAAATTTAGCCCTTGGTCTTAAATAATTTATTTCTCATAAGACATATAAAGGTCACTTAAAATGAGAAACTTAACAGTTAAATAAAATATTTTTGTCCGGGTGTGAAAGAAATGATGGAGTGTGTGTGCGTTTGCATGCGTGTGTAAATGGACTGTGTTTCAGTGGTGTATAATTTAATTATTTTTAATTAATTATGTATGGCTTGAGAATTTTTAAATTTGTCAAAATATTTAGTATTTGTTATATACTCTGGCAAATTTCCTTTAAGAAACTTATCTGTGTTCAACCTCAGGTAACACCCTGATTTTATATGGGGTTGATGTATGGGTTGATGGGGTTGATGAAATACGACTCACTTACCTGTTCAGACCACAGAAGCATTTAACACTATTATTAGACAAGAATAGGTGGAAACTAATTATTTTTCCACCTTTATGTATCCTCAAAAGTAAAAAGTTTTACAAATCGATCTTGTCCTTTTGTATGTAGGTCATTGACCTGTGTTCGTATTAAATATGATAATTGTAACCAGTAGACCATAATGAATGATGACTATCAAAAATGACTACAGGAGTTGAATGAAAATGTACGGATTTTTATGGATAAATTAAGGATCGTTCAATTCATAAGCCTGCGGGCAAAATGGATAGTGTGGGAGGCAGTGGGCGTTATATTAGATTTTAAGAAAAATAGGTTGGTGAATTTGAAACGGATCTATTAATTTTACCCTCGTAAGGCTCGTAATGTTATATTAAAGCTGTCTATACATGATGTTAGAATATATTTTAATGGATGATATTCTATTAAGTGAGATAATTAATAAGTAAGTTTGAAGTCCTCTTAAATATTTATTTTATGTTGTGTTTGTTGTTATAACTGCAACATAAATACATCATCTGTAAAAAATGTAACAATCTAGCTACCACGATTCATAAGATACAGCCTGGTGATAGACAGATGGACAGCCGAACAGGTGGACAGACGGACAGACCAACAGACAGACAGACGAACAGACAGACAGACTGATAGACGGACAAACAGACGATGAAAAATTACAAATGAACCGATGAACATGCGGCGAGACAGACAGCGAAAGTCTTAGTAATAGGGTTTCGTTTTTCCCCTTTGACTAGTGAACCTTAAAAACCACGCCATGTTTTAAGAGGACGAAATATACAATAGTATAAGTTTATTAAATTCCCGTCCGTAGCTGCAGGCGAAATATAGTTAGCGAATAAAACAAACTCTTTATAACCCCACCATCTTTATACCGCATAATTTAGTTTCCAACATCAAAGCCTCGAGCTGCGTTTACTGCTACCGAATTAAGTTGGAACCCGGCAACCTCCATTTGCAGTTTTTCTTTGAAAACATCATGTGTTAATTTGTGTTGTACCAAAACTTCGCGGACTCGTTAAACGAATGTTTATGGTCTGTTGGCTTCTGAAACCGTAGAATTCGCGAAATGTTTAGAGATTATATTTTGTTTGCGTTGTAATTTACCGTGAACGGAATTTTCTTGAGTTCTCTGAATTTTTCTGAGTAAATGTACATTCATTACACGTTGTTTGAATCGATGTCCTATTTAGAGTAAGTCGCAGGTACATCGCTCTCCTTTAAGACTAAGTAGGAACACATCGTGAAAATTTTTATACCTCATTAAACACTAAGTAAACCATTACATAGAAGGAATTAGATTAGATTCGATTAGAAAAGTAAGACGTGACGAGATTTTATTGACGAGAAGTTTTTACAGCTAAATAGGCCGTTTATTATTTCTTTATTCTTTAGTGAAACAGATTTTTTTTTATAATATCGATGTAGGAAACGAATAAGTACACATTTCATATAATTATAAATGGGCATTACCATCAAAAGATATCTGTATTGAACACGTAAGCTTAGAGATTAGTTTTATACGGCTACTAATACGTTGCTACCCCTGGTTAGAAAAAAATATATATGAGCAAACATTTTAAAAGTCAAAAATACTATCTAAAGATGAGCCATCAAATTCGAGCGGGTTACACCTATAGTTTAATTATTGAAATATAACATATGGTCGTTAAAATTGTGCTACAATGTCGCGTCAAGGTACCGCTAAGTTTAGAGACTAAATCCCTACCTAGCTAAATTAAAATAGGAAGATTGTATTATCGTCAGTTTCACAGGCTTAACAATATAAATTAAAAAATATATAATTATTAAAAAATAAATCAATCGAATGAAGGGTCTGACTTTACTAATATACATAGATACACTCGGAAAACATTACCTTCTTCTCATTCACACATGGGTAATGTATGAATGAGTGAATGAGAAGAAGGTAATGTTTTCAAATCTTTCTAAAGCAGTAAAAACTGACAATGACGCTTAAGTTTCCCGAGTGGAATACTTAGATCTAAGTATAATTCTTCCCGCTAACTAAACAGTTGTTAATGTCCTAAAAATAGCCAGACAGTCCGCACATAAAACTCTTCTGCTCCATAATCATAAATTGCACCTCGGTCTCCTCTACAGTTGTTACAACGTTTTAATGGTTGTTCCGTATTATTTAGTGTTGGTGTTGGAAGCTTAATGCAATTGGTGTTGGGTGGTTTAACGCGACTACTATAATCACTGTTTGTTTATTGCCCAAATATAGGGTTTGGAGTGTTAGATGGATGTAAGTTGAAGTGTAAATTTCTTTAGGTAAATTGAGCACTTTCTACCCGACTGCGTTAGAAGGAAGGTAATGTTTTCGAGTGTATTTATGTATGTTTGTTTGTATGTATGTCAATTTCTTTGGCAAGTCCTACAGCCCAAACAGCTAGACGTATTGGGACGTACGACATATAATTAGAATCGTCACAGTTTGTAAAGTGACATAGACATTTTAAAAAGGCGTCTGGAAGAAGAAGAAAAAGGGGTAGGTTCGATTATTTTACTATTACTACAATATGGGTATCAAATGAAAGCCAGTAAATCATGATTATCACGGTGAAATTAAAAAGTTGTGCACTTATATTTGTGTCCATTTATAAATTGAACTGTAAGTGTAATTTTTTAAGAAGTTTAATAAATGAATATAAAAAGATATTTTGAAAAACAAGCTTTTTTCCGTAATGTATTGAATTCTACAAATTAGGCTCTTTCGCTTGATGCCCATATTTGGTGGGTTGGACAAAAATATGTATTCCGCTATTTTATTGCGGCAGCCATTTTGGAATTACAACAATATTGATTACATACAATTGCATTGTCATCAGAACTTAATGTGTATTCCAAATTTCAGCTCAATCAGACACTGAGTAGTGGGTTAAATTCAGCTTCCAAGATTTGACCCAAACATACATACAAACATTGCAAGTTAAATAAAAGCTTTTAAAATAGTATAGATTTTCCCAAATAGTAAAGTTAGCCATACATGTAAATCAAGTCCAAATTCTATTTGAGATAAGTCACAGATGCATTGCTACCCCTCCGAACGCTTTAAAGTTGACATGTTTAGCGCAAGCGTGTCCACCGTGTTTTTGCGGTTTTCTCCGTGACCAACATACATGTGACTCGAAATATCAGAAAAAAGATATACAAAACTGCGTATCACGAGCACCCGTAACATATGGCGACCCGCGTGGCGGAGCGGCCACCTTACCGGTCTGACGCGTGGGTTCCGGGCTCGATTCCCGACCAGACAGATATAAGAATGATGAGTTTAGATTGACGCGCAGAGGGTCTCGGGTTCGATTCCCAGCCACTCCGGCCAGACAAAAATGTGCATGATGAGTTTAGATTTCTGTTCTGGGTCTGAGTGATTGTGTATTCGTCTTAGTGTGTCCATGGAATCCACGAAACAGGACAAAATCCTACTGTAGGGCTATGAGAGCGGAAAGCGTGCGTGTTTTTTTAATATTAAAAATTCTTCTTTGTAGCAAAAAAAACTTGGTGATAATAAAGATCGTATCTTCAAGTGTCAATGAGGCTGGCCCGACATTGTGGACGGACGTGAAATCTGGCCGACACACTTGGCTGACACCACGTCAGCTTGGCGCCGCTCCAAATTCAATAATTCCGGGAAGCTAAGACAAAGCGGATTATAAGTTAGGACAGAACTTGTTAAGGGCGATTGTGAGATGATCGTAAATCTTTGTGCAGTATGAATGATTGCGACATCTTGCAAGCTTGTTTAACTTGCAATGTTCTTTAATGTTATTTGTATTTTTGTTAACAACTTTGTGAAAATGGGATAATTTGATTAGATTAACTTAAAATCAAATTAGAATGATTTACAGTCGCGTGATAATTTAACGTTCAAAACCCTTCAATGCGAGTCTGACTCACGTATCTGACGACCAGTGTGGTGGAGCGGTCACCATACCGGTCTGACACGCAATAGGTTCCAGGTTCGATCCCCGGCCAGACAGACATCTGAATGAGTTTAGATTCTGTTCTGGGTCTGGGTGTTTGTGTATTCGTCTTTATGTGTCCATGGTACCAATTACACTGTAGAAAATCCTAGCGTGGGGCTCTGAGTGTAGAAAGCGTGTATGTAGACGTTTTTGTGGCCTGACTTGACTGACTCAAGACGGTCTTATTGCCGGTCATGACTTATCAAGAGACAGTGCTAGTAAGTGCTAGCTAAATAGTAAAAAAAATACGTATAGAGCTTCAACTTTAAGCGAATTTAGAAATATCGCTTATAAGCTTTGCAAGCTGTCCATCCAGAAATATAAATTCGTAGAAATATTTTTTGAGTTACATGGCTGTGTTTAAATTACAAAAAATCATATGTACGCTTCGTAAGACAAAAATGTTCTAATGGTCAAAAGCATACATATTTAAGTATACAAAGGCATTAAATAACATTCGGAAATCAAAACTTTTTTTGAGTGCCTGATGGGCGGAAAATGGCCCACCAATTCGCCTTCTATTAAATAAATCTAATGGCTCAATATATACTCTATTTCGGCTACGACGGTCGAACATCAAAATCATGTAATATTATGAAACCTACATTTTAACGAATGGAACCCTAAAAACAGTAAAAAAACACCATACATTTAAGCGACACCCCTTCAGAGCAGAGTTAATTTGTACCTAACACAATTTGGCGAGTAATATTCGACAAACAGGTGACGTATGAGTTACAGTTACTGCGGGTTTAAAACCAGCTGGAGTTTGAGGGATCCCTTTTTATTTAGAAAACAAGATTGATCTGACAAAATATTAGTTCTATTTTTAACAGATTGTTATTTTTCATTGAGACCGGTATGAATCAGTGTCATTCCATCACACAGTATCCCGGGTTCTATTCCTACGCAAGATAGGGCAAGTTACTGATGCTAGCTTTTATTGCCCATGTAATAAATAGATGTTTATAAAACTCGAAGTACACAGTACAAGTACATAAGTAGTTGTGTAATAAAAAATATTGTAACTGACAGTTGGTAGGCCTATGTAAAATAAAATGAAGATATTTCACGTCAAAAAGAAGGGCTAGGAAAATTATGAATGAAGTTTTTAAAACTCATCTGTACTTAGTTTATAGTATGTACTCACGTGTTTTTATGGCACCGGCGGCACTTATTACTATATTTCCTACACGGAAGTAAAAAGTTTAATAAGTTGTGATTACGTGAAGGAAAAGAATTACATTCAATTAGAACGTATTGCCTTAGCACATGGCTTCCCAAACATATCGATCCCTTTGGGAACCAACAACCGAAACTTTGCGGTTATTTATTACTTTTATATTTCATATAAATATTAAAAGTAAGTATAAGATTTTGAAAGTAATTTTGCTACGGGAGTTTGAGGTATCTCTTCATATTGAAAAAACTGCTTTAAAATATAATACAAAATCGTTTCATTAAACAAAGAGCAATGGACATTTGAAAATATCAATTTTATAACACGAGGTGCAATATTTTGTTTATATATGATAAAATATAAATATATTAAAACATTTATGAATATTGGGTGACCAATTTTATTCCAATAAATAATAACTAGCAACACAACAAAATCTTTTATTGTTTGTATAAATTTACGAATCCAAACAGGATTCTTCTAGTTTCCAGATCATAAACAGTTTCATTCGCCTCATAAAACACAAATGTTCACAGCGACATCTATTGGGCGTAAAATAGATTTCATTTATAACCTTTTAACGGTTCCTGCTTCAAACGAGTTTGTTTTACAGTTATGACTAGACATTTGCAATTGATGCTTCGATATTTTAGTTTTATGCTTCTGTCTTGCTACATAAAAGTTTAAATTGAATTCGAAATATCATTTGTTTTGTTTTATAGTATTCGTAGCTATAGCTTGTAAAGTTTTTTATAAGTGGCAACGCAAATTCAAGTGAAATCTATGTTTAATATGGAGTTGATTATAGATGCTGTTGAGCGGCTTTGGCCACTTACCATTAGATACACTTTAAGCTTTTTTATCTCATACAAAGAAAATGCTAATAAAATGTTTTTTGGGAATGCATTTGTACATTTTAATGTTACGGGTACTCAAGATATGCGGTTTCTTAAATTCATTTTTGCCAATATTTTGATCCTGCCTAAAATCATGTAATGTATTTGTAGACTTAAGACGCATATTTAAGCTTTTTCTGGAAGTAATATATATTTATTTAATCAACAAGTAACATTATTAAAAATATTAAAATAAAAATCCCCATTAATTAATATCGATTGTTTGCCTTCAGTTCGGTTATATTTTAAGCAGTTGATATTTGATTGTAAAATAAAAAAAATATTTAACGTTATCTCTTATCATGATGATAATAAAATAATCATCTCAGGATATGTCACAAAAGCACAAATACAAACTATATTTTTCTATTCTCAATTCGTTCTCATAAATATCAGTGACCGTTTCAAGATATTTTCCACCTTAAATCTGATCAATTACACCCTCATCTATTTCTCCAACCTCAGCGTTAAAATTCATTGACGTCATCCCAAAATGCGTCGTCATGTTTTGTATTCAGAAAAATTCGGATAGACAGTTTCACGGCGGACGGCGTCCTTAAAATGATTGATCACTTTGTTTCAATACGTTGAGGTAATTTTTCAAAGCTGCGTAGAGCGCAAATTCGCGATCTCCTAAAACAAATCTGTGAAAACTGCTCGGTCATTTAAAGGTTATTGCACACTGACAATCAGTGACTTTAGTATTAGATTTCTGATTGAAGTAGCAATCGAGTGGACGGTCCGCTATTCAAGTGATCAATATCGCTATTAAAATTGTATTTTGCTTCCGATAGAACGGCAATAGTAATAGAATTTTTTTATAAATAGTTGCACCAACAAGGAATACATCAACAATAAGAAAGTGTACAAAATCTTACATGATACATAACCAAATGTTACCTTAATTATAGGCGCAAACAACAACGCATACGGCCAAAAAAAGCAATTTTAATAGACATTACTAAAAAATGATAAATTAATTAAATATTTAAAATTTAAAATTTTGTTAAAGTACCTTAAAATAATCTTGAAAATAAACTAATAACATTGGTAAAAACATTAAAACAAGGAACCCGACTGCTGTAAACGTTTTTTTTTTGTTTATAATATTATAATTTATTTACTGCTTTATAAGACTTTTTGTCAATATAGTGAGGTAAAAGTATTATATTTTACGTATTTTCAAAAGTATCTATTTACTAGCTTTCATTTGATACCCATATTGTCGTGATAGTAAAAAAGTCGCCCCTTCTCCCCCCTGTTTCCCCTATATGCAGGTGTCATTTTTCTTAACCCTATAGCCAATGTCACATTCCACACTGAGACAATTGTAATGACATATCATAAGTCAAACATATAACAAAATATCATAAGACATACAAACAAACGTACAAACTCTTTAAAAACATTACTCTCCCTCTGACGTAGTCCGATAAAAATTATATTTTTAACGAAAGTATAAACATACAAAATTCTGCCATTTTAAACCTTGACTAAGTTATTTTTCAGACTAGAACATAGGTACACAAATACCTATTGTCACTAATAGCTAAACCTTAAGAAATATAAATAAACACGCTACGTACATTTACCTGTTATGTTTGTGTGCCGTGTGGTCTCAATCTTAAATACACCACTCCTTTTCTTCCCGTGAATGTCATGGGAGCATACTAAGGAGCATAACTTAGGATATGTGCAGCGTCGTCTTATTTAGTAACATTAACTACCATTGTGGTAACCAACATGCATTCACAGCGAGGTAAATATCGGCATAAATCTCACTTAGTGGAAGGAAGGAATTGATGAACAATATCTGTAACTACCTTCATATAGAACATGGGTTCTGTTTAAAGTCATGTGTGATTAAGATGAGCTCTTTCTATGAAATTGAGCCAGTACCTTCAAGTACTTTCAAACCACACTACCTGTATCTTAGAAGTTGATGTTATCGTAGGCGCGTGGCCTAATTATTCGTGGAACATAATATGTTATACAAACATTTCATCATAAAATGTCAATTAGTTCCAGAGATGAAGATTGATCGTCGTTACGGCCGGTAAATATATTTTCAGCGGAAAAATACATTCGCAGGTGAGCTCGGACTGGCCCAGATGTATAAATCAATTTGACGGATATTCTGCGGAAGAAATATTACCGGCTCTCCACTGATGTGTCGCTGCAATAAACCCCAAATGGACGTGCACAAATTAAGTGGAAATTCATTTGCTGTTCAGTAAATAAATTTCATGTTTTATCTATATGGTGACGCGTGGTCGAGCGGTAACTGAACCGGTCAGAGTGAGTCCCGGGTTCGATCCCCGGCCCGAAATCTAAATGATAAGTTTTATTAACTATAATCGGTCTTTATAGTTATTATTTCCCTTTGGGATAGTCTTGATTCAAACTTTGGGTTGAGTATAGCGTCGATACGAAGATCAAATCTTCACAACGAATCAATGTTATTTTGCATGCGATCTCGTCGGGACATGGAATTGTGTCGACGGGGCATAAAATCGAAATTGGTATTATTACTAAACCACTTGTAAATATTAAGGTACTAAAACGAGCATACAGTCCGCCTGATGGTTAATGGCTACTGCCAACTATGCACATCGACCGACCATTGTGACAAACCTCATTATCCAAACCTCACATAGAATTGGATAATGAGGTTTGCCACTAATTTTTTCTTTAAGACTAAGTTAAAATGCCTCATAAATATACCTTACTTCTTCTTCAGACCAGAACTCAACAGCCGAGCACTGCTGAGATTTATGAGACAGAAATATGTGTGGCGATGGTAGAGGACGGACCCTTGGAGTCTAACGACAAAAAGTTCCACCGACGTCCATCATAGCTGGATGTAGCGACGGTGCGCCACAATCAATCCCCAAAGAGTTATTCTGCCGTATACATATGTATATTATATAAATAATTCTGAAGTATAGTAATTTACAATAATATAATTGAATTAAAAAATCGATTGGGAACATTTAGATACCTAAACAAAAGTCCTATATTAACTAGATTAAGCATGCCATAAAATAAAATGTGTGACGTCATCATATTGCGGCCTGCACTCCAGAAATTTCTGTACACAACATATTATTGTAGCTAGGTTTTGCAGGAATCACGTAGGGCCACGAAAATTGAGTATAAGCGATTTATGTACTAATTTTACATCTTTCAAATAAATATTGGGACGTAACCTTTTAAAAGTTCCCAAAGAATCATCAGTAGCAGATATTTTAATTTATAATTCCCAAAGCATTTTTCTGTTGACCTAAAACGTGTCATTTTCCCTGCTCGTAAGTTAACGGTTTGTGTATAAAAAAAAATAAACAATATACGTTACGAAGGGAAAACCACTTTCTTTAGGGAAGTGGCCAAAACAACTAAATCTACTCTGATTATTTAAGCCTGATGACCTGCATTCTAGCTTGACAATGATTTCTAATTATTGCTTACTAATGATCATCCTTCTTCGGTCATTTACCATGATAAATGTATCCTATGTGTTAATCCTGGTTATATAGTTTATGCCAAATTTCAATTATTTATGTGAGTGTGATACATATGTACATCCGTACGAAATTACGCGTTTATAATATCAGTATGAGTGTAGTATATTTTCCTAGTATATGATTAGGAACAAAAAAAATGATGCGTTCATACAACATCACCAACTTTGTGACCACAAAACCGCTATCCTAATAAAGTAGGACGTGCAAACAGTGTGGACTAAAACTACAGTTTTTAACTAGCGTTTTTAGTTACGATTGTCAGTACTGTCACTAGAGTTGCTAATTATACAGCAAAATATGGGATAATAATATTAATTTATTATATCGAAAACAGTGATAAAAAAAATAAGTATTACGTAAGTGACGGTAAGTGGTTACTGACGGTAAGTGGTTACTGCCACCCATGGACATTTGTAAGCAACCTCATATAGAACAGGGGTTCTATATGAAGTCGACCACAAATGCGTTGCCACTCAAGTGGACTGAGATGGTCGCCTCATATAAAAGTGAGCCGGCAACCGCAACCTTCCAGCGAAACGCAAGAAATGCTTCACGCTAGAAATAGGTGTGGCGATGGTATTTCCCCGGTCGAACTACATTGGTTCTATCACCTGACAAACATACTTATACACAGAGGTCGGTTATGCTAACAGTGTCGCGCGTTCAATATTTTCTTCCCATCTCAAAGAATGCCTAACGCACCTAAAAGTTTTCACTTCATAAACATTACCCTCCTTCTGGCGTAATCTGGTAATAAGATTAACTATCAAACCGACTAAGATATTCCTGTGTCGTGAGTGCCAGACCCACAGATGAATACATAAACATCCAGTCCCGGTACAGAAAGCTAAATTCTTCAGTTAGATATCCAAGTAAGGGTCTAATCGGAGATCGATTTCAGAACACAGTTTATTTCTTTAAGCGACAGATATGACAATACTGTTTATTTTTTTATTATGTTTAAACATGTTTTTCTTCGTTTTACTCGACTGCGTCAGGACAACGGTAATGTTTTTTGAGCGCCTGTGTGTAGGTTTGTTAGTAACATTTTTAACAATGTCATTTGTTAAAAATGTCACAAACAAACATACACGTATATATCATTAGTCAGGTAAAAATGATATATACAACGTATATATCATTTTTACGTGACTCATGAGATGAAGTTTTATATTACAGATATATGCCAATATCCTGGAACTCTTTGAATTCCTTACAGCAGCGTTGATTATCCAATATATTCTGGAGACGTTCACTTCACCCTTGCCCCAGAGTTCCCCAGACATGCATATAGATGAAGAATTACTGCTGTGTGGTTCTGTTCTACAAAAAATTTGGTTATTTTGATATTAATACTTAATTTTCTATTAAGTGTAGATAGACAAATATAGTCTCCAGGTAAGTCTGCGGAAGTTAAAAAAAAAGTTAAAATTATTACAAACAAATTTGTACCAAAATAATTTTTGCGACTTTTTATGTGGAAATAGCAAACGAGTATGTAATCCACTTGATGACCACTTATGTGGCCACTGCCGTCCATGTACTTCTCTAATCAACCGCTGTTAAGATCAGAATCTTACCTGACATTGGGTATAACTACGTAGCGACTCTTGATTTCTAAGTCCATCTAAGTTGAAACGCCTCGGATAAGTATATTTCCCATACCAAAGCCTTCAGACCAGACTACAGTAACGTATATCATTGCTATAAGACGGAAATAGGTATAGTGGTAGTACTTTCGGACTCTTATTACAAAGATATCTAGAGTTTTCAGAAAATACGGAATAAAGAAATTGTAATTACTTCGTTTAATTTACTTTTTAATGTATAAAATGCTTGTTTACATGTATAAGCAAAGCACTTACCAGAATTTTTTTGATAGGTACACAACGGGTTCTAGATTCGATCTCCAGTTAGGCAAATTATATAATTCAAAACTTTCTTGCAAATTATATAATTTTAATATGTTACGGGTACACACGATATGCGATTTTGAATTTCTTTTTGGCGATATTTCGACCCAGTTACATGGATCGTGGTCACGGCGAAACTGCGGTGGCGGGGAGAAACCGTTGACAAGCACTA
>DWNE01003808.1:0-16121 GCA_018249875.1 Cecropterus toxeus
TTGCGTTTCGGTGGAAGGGTGTGGTTGCCGGCTCATTTTTATATGAGGCGACCATCTCAGTCCTCGGGAGTAGCAACACATCTGTAGTCGACTTCAGATAGAACCCCTATTCTATATGAAGTTGCTTGCATATGTCCATGGGCGGGAGTAACCACTTACCATCAGGTGGACTGCTTGCTCGTTTGCTATTTCATGATTATAAAAAAAAAGTTAAAAAGCCGTCGATAAATATTGTACTTACCACACTAATAACTTATGTTATTAGGCAGAAGTATGTGAAGGCTTACTTTGCAGATCATTTCCTATCTATGCAAGCTGGATTTCTGTATTACAGTAGTATCCTAATATATCACATATACGACCCGCGTGGCGGAGCAGGCACCATACCGGTCTGACACGCAATAAGTCCCGGGTTCTATTCCCGGCCAGACAGAAATATGAATGATGAGCTTAGATTTTGTTCTGGGTCCAGGTGTTTGTGTATTCGTCTTTGTGTATCCATGGCACCCACGACACAGGATAAAATCCTACTGGGGAGTGTAGAAAGCGTTCATTATGTTT
The DNA here is from genome assembly GCA_018249875.1 of Cecropterus toxeus. NCBI lineage: Eukaryota > Metazoa > Arthropoda > Insecta > Lepidoptera > Hesperiidae > Cecropterus > Cecropterus toxeus. The sequence goes on from DWNE01003808.1 coordinate 562, forward strand.
ATATAATTTTATAGCTCTGAATATATCAGCGTATATATAATTGTATCAGCATATGAGTCAAATAAATCATTATTTGATGCCAATTATAATTACCTAGTCCACTCCTGCATACTATTGCCGTCCCTAATCAATGTATACAGATCAGAGCTTAATTAAATTAGACCACGTGGACCAGTGGACATTAGAATTTGCATATTGCATTACGCTGATAATGGATTTGCGGACCATCAATCTATTTCTCTTGCTTATCAATATGGGTTTTGTTGATTGGTTAATTTTACTAGTCCCTGCAGTTCCGGGACTAGAATAGAGCTACAATATCCCCTACCTATCGTAAGAGGCGACTAAAAGGGGGCTTCCGGGGTTGCAGGCGGTAAGAGTGGAAGCTCAAATCGTCCCGTCAAGTGAACCCAGGAAGGCCGGCGGTTTACGTGGTTGCCTGCCGTCTTAAAGAAAAGGAGGTACGGTGAATGCAAATGTTCACCGGGGAAGAGCACGAAAGGGGCATCGCGCTTGAAGAACTCAGATCTTAACGATCTTTAGAAGGCTTCCCCCAAGAAAAGAATAAAAAAGTTTAATTTCAATAATTAATTTATTTAGTAACTCTAACGTTACATAATTGACATAATTATTTTAGTACTTTGTTATGAAAGTGGTCAGTTTATTTTTTTGTCAAAATAGAACGGTTCGACTCGAATGGTATCACCGCTATGCCTATTTCTAGCGTGAAACAGTTTTGCGTTTTGCTAGAAGAGTAAGGTTGCTGACTTATTTTATATTCGACATCTTATTCTCCACAGAAGCAACGGAATTGTTATTTATTTCAAATAGAACCCCTGTTCTATAAAGCAGGGTGTGGTTGCTAAATCGCTTTTATATGAGACGAAGATCTTAGTCCTCTTAGCGATGAACAACTGTAAAGAAGGGTGTAGCTGTCAACTCACTTTTATATGAGGCGACCATCTTAGTCCTCAAGAATAGCAACGTAACTGTGATTGATTTCAGATAGAACCCTTATTCTACATTTTATATGAAAAACATGTATAGAGTTATCCTTTACAGGAGCTTTTGAAAGACATTAACCAAATAATCAATCATACGTCATAACTCATTCGACACAATATGAATGTTGATAACTATCGGTAAGGACTCGTTCACATACACATAGAGTTAGTCTTCATGGAAAGATAATAATCTACTCTAATATTACAAAGCTGAAGAGTTTGAACGCGCTTATCTCAGGAACTACTGGTACGAATTAAAAAAAAAATGAAATGAATGAATAAATGAATATTATATTTTGTGGTTGTTACGTTACAATATCTTCAAAATACAACTATACTAACTAACTAACTATATATATTTATCGATGAGACGGGTTCATGAGACATGGATAACGGGTTCAATCCCCGGCCAGGCAGATAAATAAATAATGACTTTACGAGATTCGGCGATTTCTGTTCTAGGACCGTGTGTTGTGTATTTCACCTACACGGAAAACTCTAGAGTCAAGAAAGCACTACTATGAACTAAGAACGAGGTTAAAAAACATAAATATACAACATACCAATGTAACAGCTTCTTTACTAAAAACAACATTATTAATAACACATTTGAACACTGTTAACTATATAAGCATTCTAACAAAAATACGGAGAAATACGACTATGAAATAATATTTTTGTAGGGAAACGTACACAAGGACAGACGTAAAATGACGCGCAGAGACCGACCAGATGCTTTTAAAGTTTTTTACGGATGCGTTAGAAAACCTTTGCTTGTGTATAGATGGATAGGATTTTTGCCGATCCAAGGGTTGTCTAACTCTGATAGTTATAAGACAAGGTAAGATTTTTTTTTTAATTATTAATAAAAACACTTTTTACACTTAAAGCCCTACTAGGATTTTTTCCTGTGTCGTAAATGCCATGGACACAGAAACACGAATAAACAAACACATCTGAAAAACCTTTTTTTTCTAAGTATATCTCCTTAGAGTTCTAAATAGACTTCTAAGGAGAGTAGATAAGTTTTTTCTCATATTTTCAGTTTTACTTTCAAATCTCCATACACCATCATGTATGTGATTTGGTTATCCCTGCTATCTGTAAGCATCGGTATGGTTTACCATTTTCGTCTGAACAAAATGTACAGCCTTGTGAGAGATACCTGTGAGTATATAGCATATATAATATATACTAATATTATAAAGCTGAAGAGTTTGTTTGGTTGACCGCGCTAATCTTTGGGAGTCCTGGTTCGAGTTGAAAAACTATTTATGGGTTGAATAGATCATTTGTTGAGGGAGGCTATAGGCTATAGGCTATACATCATCACACTATGTTTATTTGTTTGTTTTCTTAGTAGCAGCGGTTGTAACCGCTAGGCACAGCTAGTTAAGTAGTGTTTTAAAGTGCTAAGTGTAAATGTAGTTTTAAGTTCTAAAGTTTGCCAGGTGGTAGAACCAATGTAGTTCGACCGGGGAAGTACCGCCGCCACACCTATTTGTAGCTTGAAGCAGTGTGGTTGCCGGCTCACTTTTATATGAGGTGACCATCTCAGTCCTCGGGAGTAGCAACGCATCTGTGATAGACTTCATATAGAACCCCTGTTCTATATGAAGGTGCTTACAAATGTCCATGGACGGCAGTAACCACTTACCATCTTCATATTTATAAAAAAAGGCCGGCCACATACGAATTGCTACTCCTGAGGAGTAGTTCGAACGCCTTGCATAAGTATAATACATCTCTCTTACCGCACTTACTTTTCAAATTTAAATACGGAAACGCTTAGCACTGCTGTAGCGTAGTACTTTCCTAGTTCAAAGAAGGTGTCAAATTAAGTAAACAGTTTAACTGATAAATTAATAATTCTTTAATTTGATACATTCAAATATTGGACCAGAAATGAGTGACCGGCACCGGTTATAATTAGAACTTGAGTATAGTATATCCAATACTGTATTCACCTGAAATTTTAGATATCGGCATACAATTTTAAAAACTTTGCAACATTTTGATTTTAATTGACAATGAAAGCTTTTAAATAAAATAGACTATTTGTGCAAACGTTTTTGCCAGCAAGCTAAACGAATGGAATTGAGTTAGTATCCAATTTTACAAAACTATGGACAAACATAGAAAGCTTGATATTGATATTTCCAAATTACGTTTTTCGATAGAATAGTTTCATTTAGACATAGGCATGGTTTATAAAAGTCAAAGGGCTGACTTTGACCTCCCATTAAAACCATCTGGATAACCACAGATATGGTATGAAACAAAAATCAGCAAATAAACTTATAATAAATAAAATGCACCAATGACCAAAGGGCTGGCGCTTACCTCGGGCAGAGGATTAGCATAGCGATCCAACGAGGTAATGTCGCCAGCATTTTGAGGACACTTCCCAAGGTCAGCAATTTGGATGAAGCATGTTACATAAAATCCTTATTTTATGAAATAAGGTAACCACCAGCAAGATTTGTGGGGCAGTTACCCCGGTTTGTCCAAGAATCGGGTCTTCAAAAGAATTCGTAAATTATTCACACTGTTTCCTTTTAAGCAGTGCAAGGATTATACATTAAAAATTGTAGTTAGAACATTTGCTAAAATATTTGGTAACATAATAAACAAAAATGTATTTTTGATTCGCTCTTATATTTTAATTGTAGCTAATTACGTTTTTACTCTTAATAATTTAATATTTCTTGCAAATTGCATACCTTTACGTACCGATATTATTATTATACGGCTTACACGAGCAATTTGTTATTTACGGATCAACGCCAGAGCTGAAACTTGCTTCAATATAAGCTCTCCGCGTAACAACTCAATCAACGCGGTTTTAAAATAAATGTTTTTATGCCGTACAGAACTTGGGCGCGTCCGACAAAAAACGGTTCGGCGAAGGTCTCAATAATGACTTTCTCGAGAACTTACCACATGCTATATTATAGTAAATTTATGTACGCGCTCTACATTTGAGAATATGTGAGACTTATTAAGAGTAAATTTAGTTTTTTCAGTGGAATTCCAGATTTTAATTACGTATAACCATTACTTTGAATTTAGTTAAAAGTTTTATAAAATACGCCACCATTCTATGAATGAAAACTTAATTTGTAATTCAATTCCTGTTGGTGAGTTAGAATTTACAATATTTACAAAATATCAATCACAGTCGGTTACCGTCACCCGATACTTAAACAGATCCCGGGATATTGGGCCCGGACCGGTCGGTCGGGCTTCTAATAAAAATGAATAAAAACACGACAAGTCTATTCCGTATAGAGCTGCGTAGCTCCGTTTCATCCCGAGCCACGAGCGGGACGCGGGAAGGACGGGAAGGGAGAAGAAGACATTGAAGCTGTCATCTGTTCGTGCCGCGCCGAACACAACTCAATCGAAAACGCGCGCGCGTCTGCGATGCACGCGCTGCGACACGACGTTGAACATTTATTCCGCCGATACCAAAACAGTATACTACGATTAATGAAGTTTTAATCAACTTAGAGCGGTTCAACAAAATTAAACTTCGCTCAAATCTTTCTAAATCAGTGATGTTTTGTGCGTGACTTTGGATAAAGTGATATTTTTGTGGAACATCGTAAAAGTTAACAAAAACTTACCAACTCTCGAGCCATGTGACTACAACGGAACGCCGAAGTAAAAGTACGTGCATTTATCTTATTTTAACTTTATTGTAATGTTTCTTATAAATAGACTGAGAGTGGTGATTGCATCCACTTGTATAGGTAGGTACTCTACCAGACTCGACACATTACTTGCGTCTGTATTTACATCTATTATATGGTGTAATTGCTTGTTGGAATTTTAACTGTGGTAAGTTATAGGACTGCGAAATCTTACTCTATAATAGCGAACGAGTAGTGTAGTGTTACTCGAAAGCTTTTCTTAACTTAAACTTAAGTTTCTTTAACTGACGAAATCATGCGGATTACTTTTAGTTATCTACCAATAATTAAAATAATGTATTCTAATAGTACCTCTAATTTTGTTGTTGACCGTAGTATATCCATGTACTTTTGTACAATCTAGATACAAAAGAATTATCTACGTGCTGATGCCAGAAGCGTTGTCTACTGGAATAGTAATTAGGTCTCTCAAAAATATGTAAAACAATGTAGAGACAATAACGAGAATTGCAAATGATGTTATAAATGGGCATAAAGATTTGCATATTCGTGGCATAGAATATAAATAGTTGTTTGATCAACTATGTATGTACGTAATATCGACGCTTTTCCCGCGACCTTAGCTGTATTGCAGACGTGAACTGAAATAATGAGATGGTCTATTAACTAGTTGACGTAAATATATCGCGCACGGATAAGGCGGAGACACGGCGCGCATTTTGAGTAGACAGATTTATAGGTAAACTTACTTCTAACTTTGAATTGCGAGTTTGCCCATGAATTTGACATATGACATCATCAAATCATAATCTTCCCTTAAGTTAAAAAAAGCTAAGGGTTTTAAAATCTTAAAACTTTGTAGGCATACAAAGGTTGGTTATTATGAGTTGATTACTTTCTTCGTTAGAAGTGTACCTATCTAATTAAAGCGTGTTCAAAAATCTTTTAGTGGTTCCAAATCCTTTTTGAAGTTCATTGTAATGTTATTCTGTGTATGGAAGAGTCACCATTTTAACAGATAACATATTTTAGACTACAGTAGTAAAATGTAAAATTTCAATACGATCTCATTCCATGTAAGCGAAATTAAAAGATTTCGCTTACATGGAATGAGTTCGTATTTTTTACCTTTTTCGCATCTTGACAAAACATGTAGAAGATTCGTAATAAAATTATTCAGTATATATTGCATTAAAGTGATTAGAAAGGTAATAATATTATTGTAATCGTTCTGTAACAATCAAGCTGCATTAATCACATTCTAACAAGCTATACCGGTTGATTTAAAAGTTAAGTGTTACTAACGAAATATTTATTAGACATCCGAAGAAAAATGTTCCTTTGCAACGTGATATACGTATAAGCAGTCGTTTAAACGCAGAGCACGATTTGAAGAATGCGAAAGTGACACATTGATTGAAAACACACGATTCCTTGGATTGTAAATATTGCAGAGCTGTATACAAAGCACGTAATACTTATCTGTGCCCTTAGTACGAATTTATTGAGTTTCCCCTAAACGATCACTGTTTACGTTTATGCTTATTTCACCAAATATACGGGCTAACGTAAACGTTGAGTGCTTTAAGATGATGTAATAACTTTGTAGCAAGGGCATTGTATGTGGCAAAACTGTTTATTTTAGTTCACAATCTGGGGGCACGGCAGTGCCTCCGTCAAGTCGAGCAAAAAAGCGGCCCGGCTGTTATCAGAAAGTTTCCACCATAATATGAAAAAATAATAACAAAAAAATCTATTTCACAGACTGTAAATTGATATGATTGATTGTAAATTGAAACAACGCAAATCATTCATTCATTTCTTCAGTTTCAGTCATTTTTTTGTTAGATTAAACAATCAAATCAAAACTAAAAACTTATTCATTGTGTAGTTATTACACCCAAACATACATAAACACAAAGAACGACAAATGTTGAATTATATCATGTACGTCACACCCAATATAAGTCACACGTCTTTAGGTATAAGGACCATGGACTGTCCGACAGTCCATAAAACACTCATTGACGCCAAATGATTTATAGCGCCACTCGTCCATAATAACGTTGTTAGTACTTCCTAACTACCTGTATTGACGTCAGGGGCGCGTTCTGCATACCAAAAATAACGTAATATAGAGCGTGAATATCAATAACATTTTGTTATGACTTGGAAAATGCCATCCATCTACTGAAATTAAAATAGAATGAAATTCTTAGAGATTGATGACCTGCGTGGCGGAGCGGCCACCATGCCAGTCTCTCACGCACAGGGTTCCGGGTTCCATCCCCGGCCAGATAGACGTCTGAAAGATAAATTTGGATTTCTGTTCTCGGTCTGGGTGTTTGGGTATGTCCATGGCATCCACATCACATAAGAAATTCCTAGTGTGAGACTATGAGTTTAGAAAGCGTTATACATTTCCCGAGCGCTATGTTTTGCTCTTCAAGAAAAGTGCAAAAAAAAGGTCTTTCTCTTAGCTGACGATGCATTGACGGTCTACTAGACGGTCCTCTAGTGTTGAATTTTTTTATAAGCGATTGTGACTACTTTTTATTTAGTGGTTCATCTGCCTTATCCCTAGCTGTAATAATAAAAGCGATTGTGTCTACTTTCTATCTAGTGTATGTATGTCTGTCTTATCGTTCAACAATAAAAATAAAATCTTCTGATGTTACGCTTCATCCACCTAAATTAGTTGGAGTTTTTTCCGCGAAGGAAACTTTCGACTTAGTTCTTCAAGCAGTGATAGTTTATTAATTTGCAATTTGGCATGTTGTGTGCACATTAATTGTCACTAAGAGTTCTTTAAAATAAATTTCTCATAGTTGTCAATCTCTTTTGATCAGAATCGTGGACATGATAACTCATATTCATGCTCTCATGTGCTCATGCACTCATGCCTAATAGTGGGACAAAAGTAGGTTGATGATGAAACGGTAAAACAGTGATCACGAGAAATACAGCGATCATAAGCTGTTTCCGAGTAATTCTATCTCGCATCTATATATGTAAGTCTGTGGTTGTGACATATTATTTAAATACTTAAAACATTGAACGGAATGGGCATATTATCTAAACAATAGCAACCGAAATAGTCTTAGCAACGTTCTTGTTTAAAAACGTGATTTCTAAACGCGAACCGACCGTTTAGCGGAAAATTATGTAAATGTTCTTTGAAACTACTGAATACAGGTAAACAACAACACAAAAATTGCACCACTGAAAAGTTAACAATTTGTAGATGTATCATTTTTCATAACAGACACAGACTTATTTTATACGATTTTGAAACGTTCCGTTTTAAACGACCGGATTTTAAACAGAGGCGAACTGTATTTGCGGACTCGTAGTTGCCTAAAAGTTGCATTAACCCTTGTGATTTCCAGAGGAGCCTCGTACCCAGAAATGAAACAATAACCGAATGATAATGATAAGAATAATTTTTGTATCATTCAACGTCTAACTTCTAATGAAAAGAAATCTGTATGAGCATGTGCTACGATTGTTATATCTGTAATTCAAGAATGTTTAACACTTCATTATTTTTGTTTGTTTACGGTTAGACGTTAGACGAAATAGGATAACGCCTAGAGCATCCGATGTCTGTGATCTTTGTTTACTCACTTAATTAACTGTGAACGAGTCCTCATGAAGGCTATAAGGTTACACGACGTGTCCTGTATAGTATGTTGTTAAAGTACTCGTTATATCGTAAGGGATGTTTATTTTAATCTCTCAGCTTGATAAGCTCCACATTTACAGCTAGATATGTTTATGCAATAACAACTTGAAGCTTAAAAAAGGAATAAGGGCTTAATATACCATTGCCACTTAATCCATAAGACTTTTGATTCGTAAAAGATAAAGTGTTTACATTGATTAGTTATAGAAAGTAGCAGGTTTAAAGTTTACTTAAAACCTTAGTCTTATATAGGTACTTTATGGGTTTTGCTGTAACCGCAAATACCACTTTTCTCGCCCTAACTACAGACATAGCGGGTAGGAAATTAGATATATTCTATCGATACTAGTCATGCCTGAAAATGGCGGATTAGTAAAATGATTAATCAATGACTATTTGTTAACAGTAATAGTTTGTTTTGCTAACTTCGTCACTAACGGTTAGCTAATATAAGTATCGAACGTAAAGCTAGTTTAACCAGTTAATCGAATTACAAATATGTACAACAATATAATTTACAAAAAATATTGCGCTAAAACTGTTTAACAGTTTTAAAATTGTTAACGTTTGAACTGAATACGAAGACATTCATCCGTTAGTAATAGTGATTACTATTACTAAGAACTGTTCTTTGTAAAGTATGAAGTATTTAGAAATTATGTCGGACATCACTTCCGTGCAGTCTACAGAGTATAGGGTATTAATTACAAGCCGTTGCAAAATACAGTATTCTCGATATATTAGAATTATTTTCTAGTCAGTTTCTAGCTAATTTGCTTATGTTATTAAATAATATTAATAGTGATGTACATTTTATAAAGAGTAAGTAATTATAACTAAAACATGTGTATTACGCAACAAAAACTTATTTAGAACAAAAGAGAGGATTTATTAAAAAAAATACACGAAAGGTTAGTCAATTTTATGAATTAAATGATTTGTAACTAAATATTGCATGGAGCAAAATTTCTCCACGTGTTCATTGTCATGTTCTCATGTGTTGTTACGATCATAATTATAAATAAGATCAAAGTAGACAGAAATCTAACTTTATTAGACATGTTTGTCAAAGATGTGAAAAGATATGAACAGAATCTAGAGAATTTAATAATTTAAAACACGCGGATAGAGCTTTATTTGAACCATAAAATTTTATTTAAATAGACAATAAGGATCAAGATATAAAAATATACTAATTTATACTAGGCACTTAAAAGTTTTCTAGTTCGACCGGTCGTAAACAGGCCTACGTATATTGTTTCGTAAACATAAAAAAACTGTTCAAGTGCGAGTCGGACCCGCTCACGAAGAGTTCCGTACCATTATAAGAACAACGGCAATAAAATCACGTTTGTTTTATAGAAGACCGCCTTATATATTCATTTTATTTTCAAATTATTTATTTTTAAAGTCCATTTATACCTAAATATTTCAAGCGTCTACCTATTACCGTTAGGAATATCCAGAAAAAAATCACGTTTGATGTATTTGGGCTGCCTTAAATATTTATTCAATTCTCTTTTAAGCGGCAACATATATAAATACATCATTTGTAAAAGTTTCAACTGCCTAGCTATCATGGTTCATGCGATATCTGTGACAGACGGACGGACAGAACGACAGACGAACAGCGGAGTCTTAATAATAGGGTTCCTTATTTTCCCTTTCGATACGGAACCCTAAAACAATTTACGACGAGTCACAATATCGAATACCATTCCCGTTTCTTCGTTTTATGGCGTTTCACCAATTTATCGAGGGTGTTACAAAACTGAAGGTGATCGTGATACCTATATTGGGTCGTGTTTTGGTTTAAGTCACGCGTGGGGAGACCTTTCCTGTTTATATTACTTAGCACTTTTGGAGCTTATGAATGAGTTCGAGCGAATCAAAATGAGATTAGTCACATTTTACGTTTTGAAAATATCAATTACTTTTTATACAGTAGCCTATGATGCGCATGAGGTTAATGTTATACGCGTAGAGTTTTTCGAAGATGTTTAGAATTGATTTATTTATATAATACGTTTTACTTGGTTCTTAGGTTAGCAATGAGTTGCTGGTATTAGTAGGTATACCGTATTTAGTACTGTTAAGACAAGTATGGTAAATTTTGTAACTAGCTGTCAACATGAAGGTTTATTGCAAAAAGGAAGAATTCATATGTCGATCCATTTGAGTGACACTGTTTAATTTTTTATAAAAATCTATAATTGTGTTGTCGAAAAGATTATAAAAACAAATATGTATCAATGCACCGTTGCAGCTGTTGGCCATATGTGTAAAGTGTCCCCGGAATCTTTGGGTGATTAATGACCTGGTCCCTATCACGTGTTCTGTAGGTTTGTAGGTTCGGGGTCTCTTGTTTTGTAGAAATATCGCTTTTATATAACAGCGTCTCAATATTTTAAAGTAGCAGTGCCCCGCAATATCACTCGCTACTACGTAAGAAAATAATGAACTATTCAACAGAAAAATACTTTTTCAATTCTTACCAGTAGTTCCGGAGACCAGTTCGTATAGTTTTCTAGGCAAATACGATAAAAATGAAATTTACATCATAGGATTTGTCCTATAATTGCACATGCAATAATTAACACTTTTTAATTCAATGGACACTAATTCGATCTCTATGCTGCATCAAAAGTTGCGGACTCTACCTGTTAAAATGCACTTAATATTTTTTACTTCTATCCTACTCGATCCTACTACTTCTGGCTACTGTAATTTTTGAGAGGCTCAAATTTCCATTATACTTTTTGTGTCCTTGGGTTAGTCTGTATTATTAGAAAAACAAAAGAACATTAAAGGACGTAGGAATGATTAGAAACTGGAGAACAAAAAACTTTGTAGATCGTATGTCAAAATATTTTTATTTGTAGCGTATTTGAATACCTCCATGCATATTTTATCACAAAATAGTTAAAAAATTATATGTTTAATAATAGTAAACAAGATTTCATAAATTGAATAGAGATTTGCGTTAGACATATAATTTATTCGCGTTAGTAAAGAATAAATTTAAACGTAACAAATTGTAAGCCAACTTATTACAGAAAGATTATTTTGTCACAGATAAAATCATTTGGTATGGCAAAATGCATGTGACCTTAACTATAAATTTAAAAGTCTAGAATAAAAAGCAATAAAACTTTCTTTAAAGTTTCCGCAAAGCATAAATGTCTAATTATTTGTCTTGAAATATTGTCGGCATCGTATTATGCGTACAATACATTTCGTCTCATCAATAAATGTCACTCGAGATTAACAAACTTGAATAAATAATGATTGGTAGATTTTGCAGTAAAACTACAAGCGATTTAAACGCATTATACACTTATATATTTAGTATTACTATGACACATTGAAGATTATTTTAAGAAACTCTTAAATATATAGTGAACTTATGTAGGTAGTAAAGCTAACTTCATATGGAATAATTTTTATTGTAATTTTACTATGAACACACCTTAAATAAAAACCTATGCATAATTCTATGCCCCAAAAAACTTAATTTAGACTTCGATGTATTCTCAGTAGGGTTCTTCTAAGAAGTAGCTTAAAATTTTAAAGGTTGGGGACGTTTTGGCAACCTTGGTATTGCAAATGACTTATTGAGAGATTTGGTCTACCTTTTTTACGATTAATAAATTAATGTATCAGCAACTCTGCTGGACTTTTACAGTTTTTTATATAATATTGAAGTAGGAAGTGAGCATGCAGTTCACCTGATGGTAAATGACCACTGCCGCCCATGAACATCTGAAGATGATTAACTCCAGATAATATCAGTTTTACTTGAGGTTGGCCAATGGTGCGTTCCCACTCTTTAGGACTAAATTAGAACGCCACGGATATGTATGTCTCTTACCAATATGTTTATCAGTCATATTAAGTGTTATCAGGCAGAAATTGGGGCGGTGATGCCTTTGGAATAAAACCACAAAGAGTTCTGCCACTTTCGAAATTTGCTAAAAAAATACTAACGACATATATGTCTTTTTTTACACTGTATAAGGAAATATTACATTAAAACAGCATTATCGTCTATGGACAAGAGTTCTACCTGGCATGTGACAACTGGCATCTCCAGGTAGAACAGGAACCTAGAACTGATCATAGATATCCAAAGAAGGTCGGGTCTTATGTAAAGATCCTCACAGATTACTCTACATAGACATTTCTTAGTTTAATGAAATCTCGATAACTTTTTGTCATTAAACACATATTGTAGTTTGTTCAAGACACACTACCCTGACCCAGATTAGGCAATAAAATTCACATTTAGCGATATAAGTTTACGATAACGAGTAAAGTGTTCCATAGGCTGATAAATAATTATCAAGTAACACCGCCGATTTACAGTATTGAACAATAAATCATATTTAATGCTCGTTTATGTTAGTAAATGATAATATTCGTATCAATGGATCTTTTGCATACGTTTAGTTATTATAGAGATAGAGATTATATTTAAGCATCGTAATTGAAATACCTATGCTTCGCTACGGGACATAAACATAAACGCTTTCTACACTCATAGCCCCACCGTAAGGTTTTCTACTGTGTCGTGGGTGCCATGGTCACACAAAGATGAATAAACAGACACCCAGACCCAGGATAGAAATCTAAACTCATCATTCACATTTCTGTCTGGCCGAGGATCGAATCCGGGACCCACTGCGTGTCAGACCAGTATGTAGACCGCTCCGCCACGCGGGTCTTCAAAATTTTCGTTTAAAAAAACTTTTTAATAAATAAAATAAAATGTGGAAGGTGAGGGTTAAAAATATTTAAGTGTAAATTAAAAGGTTGATTGGATTAAAAATAATTGCGTTTGTTCACCATTAAATGAATTCGACATAAATGGCTATTTAGTCATGTAATGGGTGTAGTGATGTCACTCAAGTGGTCTTAATCTTTAAATAGTGCATAATAGCAAAATCATAAGTGGTATAACCTACAAGTTGACCAGGAAAAGGCTACATCCATGCAAAATTTCATGTAATTGGACCAATCGAGCGTGATAGAGTAACATACACACGATCTCATTTTTTAGGTATCCGTACCCAAAGGGTAAAATGGGACCCTATTACTAAGAATATTAAGGTGGGTCCCCATACAATAAACGTGTTTTTGCTCAATATTGTAAATAATGGTGTTGAACCCTTCGTGCACGAATCCGACTCGCACTTGACCGATTTTATGTATTAGTAAAGACTATAAAATCCGTAGGAATAATTCTATTGTGAGGAAAGTTTCTGTATAAATATTTACGAATCAGTAAGACTTATACCTAACAGGAAAATTATACATACAGTATTAGTTTTAGAATGTAAACATGAGTCCACTGCCAAGTGACGGTTTATTTCACTGTGATATTTATTGGCGATAATCATGGTTTCAATTATGTCTATAATTATTTATAGTTATGAGATTTATTGTTAGGTTTATTTTAGTGTAAAGTAGATAATCATCTTTAATACCCGAATTGTACATTTTGATGATGGTGTTTCGGTTGTTGGTGTTAGAAATCTAGACTCTAGGTCTTCAGATATTCAGATATACTCGTAAATTAACGACAATGACAATATAAAAAAAATAGATTTTTTTTGGACTTTTGAATTAATTGAGAAAGTGAAATCGAAATTTTGCTTACCTACTTGATATTCTTCTCGATATAGATATAGATGTTATATAATTTGATATCTAATATAATCCTTATATCTACGCAAGTGTGTATAAATCAGTAAATCTAACGAACAATAGTAAACCGTACAATAAATAGAACCATTTTATTCACGCATTAAATAATGAAGTCTAAGTGTTCTGCGACACTTATCAATAATCTTACGCAATACGAGCGGGCATTAATTACACGAAAATAAGCGATTAAGATACCTTATCGCCGTTGATAATGTCTGCATTGCGTTATATGAGTAATTGCATACTAATTTGATCTCGTTAGTGCTATTATACTGCTATCTGTATTGCAAAATTTTACATTGTGTAACTGATTTGGTTTGACGGTACCGCTGTGTACAGTCACGAGCATAAATAATGAGCGTTGGGGTAATATCGGAGCTGGGCTAAAAATGGTCGAAATTGTAGCCCTATTTAGCCATCTACAGAAATATCGCTATATCAAGCATGTACATAATTTTCATAATATCGTATTTGAAGTCGCCAATTTCAGAAACTCTGGCTAATAATTATGTTTTACAATTTCATTTCAACGGTTTTACCCCAGCTCCTATGTCTGACATTAACAGATAGCATAATCAAGTGACATCCAAATAATTCAATGGTAATTTACATAAAATATTTGTGATAACCTGTCGAATTAAATATATGTGACCACATTAATTCCAGAATAATTTCCATTTCCAAATACTGTCAAATATGTTTGCTGTATTCGTGCAGACAGATGTTATTGAACTTGTTCTTGGGACAGATATTATTGTTGACGTGTATATAGTCGTATACTTATGCTCGTGACTGTACATATGAGCGTCATTTGTACTATCTTATTTCCCCTACAAATATTTCTGTTTTGGCGCGTTTGGATAACTTTGGAAAATTAAGTGGTATTTTAATACGAAGTTGCACGATAGCATGCACCTTGCAACCTCGAGTAGATCCATGCAGAAGCTTAAGCCTCCCCAAAGTGTAAATGTAAGCACTTAAGTCTCTCCATCTCTCATCTAATCAAAATTTCTTACATAGGAGGAGCTAGTTATGTCTAAAATATATCATAAAAGACAGCTATGCTTTGTCGAAAGTCAATCTTCTTTCAAAAACTTTCTTCGGCTAGTCTAAAGCCCAGTGTTCCAAACTTTATATGAAGTTTATCGCGCCTATATACCATATAATTTACCTTCCTTAATAATCCTTTACTCAGTTAAAATTTAGTTGAATGCATAAAATATTATTTTCATAGTTACCCAAAAGAAGTTTGTCTCAAGTGTAGGAAACTTAACAAGATTTAATTTCAATTCATTTAAATTATTTTAAAAAGTTAGTATATATTATAGCATAGCAGAACATACCGGGTGTAATCGTTAAGTGTGCACAGGCGATTATTGCGTAACTATAACAGGTATCAAAAAACTTTAATCTGATATCGAAAGTACTTCACCTAAGGAGTAAAAAAACAATAATAACTTTTTAAAAATAAAACGAGAAATATCCAAAAACTTTACATTACACACTACC
>DWNE01003809.1:0-16120 GCA_018249875.1 Cecropterus toxeus
GCTACATCCTCTTAACAATAATATTGATGAAATCCTCGTCAATCAGTTATAATCCGACTGTGAGATATGGATATTCTCTCACAATAAGACGGACTTAGACTATAGTCAATCGAGCTGTTATTGCGAATTGGTAATCTTAATACATCTTAAAAACTTTTTTTACTAATTAGTAAGTTAAAATTAGTTACAATTTTATTCAATATTATGTATGAGAAGCCTAAGTAAGTCAATTTCAGTTTATAAAGTTGCAAAATAAATAATTACGTAGGCATGTCGATAAGTTGTCACCGGCATGCATGGACATCTGTAATCAACCGACATTAAGATAATATACAAGCTCTACCTGAGGTCGGCCACTTATGCGTTGTTAACTCTAACGCGAGTGCCACGGAACATTCGTTTGGTATATGTCGACAAATTTCATTACAATTGGCAGCAAAATATTGCGGCCTTATAAGATTATATGTATTTTTTTTAATGCAATTTGTTTTAACTTAGTACTGAAACTCGAAGCGTCAAGCGAATGAAGCTTAAAGCGACGTTTCAAGGCCTTCGAGCAAGAAATACTTGTAAATTAGAATATTCTTTACACATTGAACACTGCAGTGTTTAACAAACTACTATAAGGAGGCAGAAAGAAACCCTTTGTGAATACCGGCTCACTGTCATATGAGGCGAGCATTTTAGTCATCGGGAGTAGCAACGTATCTGTGATTCACTTCCGATAGAATCCCTCTTCTATATTATGATCAGATTCTATATGACCACTTATCATCAGGTGGGCTGCTTGCTTGCTTGCTATTTCAATTAAATTAATATACGAAAAGAAAGGTTTCTTAAACTTTCATTTTTGATATATTTCAACTTGTGCCATTTTCAACGAAGTTTTAAATTTTGGATAAGAATAAATTATGAAAATACTTTTTTTAGCTTTCTGTTATAATTAGTTTCATTATTTTAATGCTAAAAATAAATAGCTGATTCACAATTTACACAAAACGACATATATTAAAATCTGTCGAGCCATTCGGACTGTAAAGCACGCCTAAGAGTTGGACACAAACGTTTGAAAAACACTTCAGTCGAATAAAAACATGTTTTCATAGAAATACCTTCATAATACATGTACCTACTATTTTATCGTAATATCAATCTGGAATAGCGATGTGCGATGAAAGTAAACATGCCGGGCGTGTTTATTGTTTATAATGTAAACACATTAGTGCCAATTGGCTGGGACCTACGATGCAAACATTTTGTTATATGTCGCCGGCGTACGCCAAAGTCGACTAATATCAAATGTCGGCTCACGACAAAATGCTTTACATAAATTTACCTTATCTTATATATTTTATTTGGACTAATACATTTTCTAAGAATATTCGCAAATTGGGTTTGTGATAATAGTTTAATTGACCTCAAAGCTTTCTTCGGGTACTTGACGTCTTTGAAGAATCCTAAGATGAGTAACAACCATTTACTTTGAACTAGAATAAAATCATTTAGTTTAGTTTCACATCCGCCTGACCGAAGATCAAATTCTAATCTTTTGCTTACCAAAGAGCTACGGTAACCCCTGCCATTTATATATTAGGTAAAAAACGTTCGTTTTCTTAGTTTTTCTTCTTTTCTGTTCTAGTCCAATGACCACTCTTAAATATTATTATTTCATTATCCTAAACATCCTACATTTAAGTTTATGGCATGTTAAAATTTTCCGTTGAAACAGTTCATAAAATACCATTTTGCAGTTTTAAGCCACTCTTAATGGATATTTATGTTAATGAAGGCTGTAATATCTTTAATTCCTCTTAAGTACGTAGTATTCATAATCATACATCAAGTCTTAGTATTACTTTTTTGGTGAAGTAAAATTAATGCATATAAGTCGCTACTGAACGAAATGAATTCATTACTTTATCACTAAATAATATATTTAAGATATTAGCTTGTATTATATTTTTAAGTTTTATTACATTATTTGCGCATAAATTAACTGGTTTACTACAAAATAATGGTATGAAACTTTAAGACTCGGCGCACAGACCCGTCGATGTAGACAAGCTGTGAAAGGCGGCTAGCTTTCCTTAATACGCAGCACAATGTCGATTGTCATACTTGACGACTCGTAATGGGTCCGACGACCTTTAATTCACACGTATTTGGCCCCAGAAAGGTTACGTGCACAGTTTAGCAGAATTACTCCTTATGCCTCTCGAAACAAGTATTAAATTCCGTATTATTTATGTGATGTATCGCTTTTGGTTTGACATAAAAGGGCTTTAACTGATAAGTGGGATGCAAACGCAAGACAATTTTAAAAGTTTTAAGTGGTTTTTAAGTGCACCTCAAAAATTTTAAAAAGTATCAAATTTCTTAAACTTGAAAGTTCATGCTTTAATAGAATTGGTGTCCGTCTCCTATCTCCGTTTCGCCACAATATTATTCTCAGGCTTGAATACTACTTTATATATTTTGTATCTAATTAAAGCAGCAGACGAACATGTGGTCCACTTGACTGTAAGTGTTCCCTGTAGCTCATGGATTATTTTAATCTCCCTAGATATTCGAAATCGCTTCTAAAGCCGTCAGTACGTTGCTACTCCTGATGACTTCTGTTAATATTTAGAAATAGGTATAGCGAGGCTTCCTCCCCAGTTCAACGTAAAGGCTTCTACTTCTACCTCTTTTATTTATTTTCTAACGAAATTACATGGCATATCTTTACTAAACGACGGAAGTACGTTTGATGGTGGTGTTTACTAAGGAGAGTATCGAGAAATTTACGAAAGAAAAGAAATAAATAAATATTCAACACATGAAGCATACAATTCAACCACAACCACAGCGGTACCTGACGGAAAGTCTCAGACAACAAATCTATAGAGGTACAAGTTTTTGTAAAACACTTTCTGTAACTTTCACAAGGTTTGTTAGGCTCAACTGCGGAAGTATTGCTGCTTTTACGACTATCTGTAGTAACCATTTGGCATTATGTTAATAATACACTACCGATGCTGCTAATATTAGTAAAAAAATATCATCTGTTAAATATGCATGTGTAATCACGTTAGTTTAACTTATGTTATAGATGAATAGTATCAAATTAAATCATAAGTCTGTCAAGTTGTCACTAGATGGCACTAGTACTGTGTGATAACACAACGTCATCATTGAGGTTATGAGGTTCTTGATGTGAATATTTTTTAGGCGCGTTGAGCAGGTTTCAGATGGGAAAACATTCAAATCGCGACATTATTACCCTGGCCGATACCTTTATAAATAAGCATCTACATATATTAGAGAATTTACTTTCTTTTCTGTACAGTCCTCATGCCTTTTTTTTTAAAGTAACATTCTGAAAATAATTTCAATTTCGGATATTTCACAATTTACACGCAACGTTTCCGTCACTCGTAAACACTCCAAACCTTCAAACGCACCAAACGATTTTCAAAACGAAAAGATATAAACGTCATGTAGAAATTCTTACTACATAAAATCCTGAGAGCTTTAAAGTTTCTTATTGGACGTATTAAGCCGTCGCAGACAGCTGTTACGTCTAATTGAGAGTCGTTGACGCCCCCGTGGGGATCAAGTCGCCTTTTTATACGGCCTTAAGTGGAATTAGTGGCTGAATTATGAATGCTTGGGGACAATACAGTTACTCTCATTGTTTCGTAGTTGAGTCTGCTTTAATACAGTTATGACAGATTTATGGTGATGTACTTATAAGTTAATTTAAAACGTATTTGTGAGTTCAGTTTAATCTGTTTATTTGTCGACGAAAATTTAACGCATTTTATAAATTTCGGTTCGGTTCTTTGTATAAATATTGAAAACGATTAACGGTGGAAGTTGAATGTCTTAGAGAGTGTATGGGGAATATAAAAAGGTGTGATGATTTATGAAAAGAGCTCAATAAGGCCAAAAAAAAGTTGATTTATTTGTTATTTACAGAATTGAAGAATTAAATGAAGATGAAGAAGATACATGCAACTGATGGAAAATGGTCTCTGACAATCATGGAAATGAGTGATTTTTTTTTTAATCATATACTTCAGATAAGATTTTAAGTTCTACCTAAGGTCGACAATAAATGCGATATTACCTCCGAGGATTTCGTAGGAACGCCTCAGATAAATAAGTTTCCTTACCACACTGAAACACTGCAGCACTTAACTCTGCTGTGATTGGGCAGAAATAGATGGTAGTGCCACCCGCGTCAAACTACAAAGAGCTCTACCACCTCGCAACTTATTTGAAAAATATTTTTTTTATAGTAGATTATGTACGTATTTACCTTTAGTGTTTTGATATTAATTATTGTAGACAAGGTGTAAAAAGCAGGTTAAGGAACTTAATAAATCAAATTACAATCTTGTTATTTCTAACCTTAGATTTAATATTTACTGATCTTTACTACCTACACAATAACTAAAGCCTACATAGAATCGTAATTGTATCATAAAATGTGTTGTGCGTAAAGCGAATATTATACCTCCTTGATTATGATTAAGCATTAAAACAGCGGATTACAACCTGCGGCCCGCTATTTCTTGTGCGTCAAATTTCATTGATGACCATTTTGTATCACTTATTTTTTTTCGTCAATAAGTTTTTTTGTTGATTTTTTTAACCCACAAGCTTTCTTTTCACCGACAGTTTTCATTTCTGATTGCGACTCGCCATTATCTTATGTAGCTATTGTGGCTCGTCTTGCCAAAAAGGTTGCACGCCGCTGCTTTCTGTAATACAGTAATACTTTAAGGTGGAAAAACTCTTTGAGGTTGGACTTTGAAAGTACCGCTACACCTATTTGTGTCTAATAATAGTAGTGGATAGCGCTGCTGTGTTCTGGGAAAAAGGGTGTGGTAAGGGAAACAGGGAAACGAGGCGTTCCAACTTAGTCCTCTGGGGTAGCAATATATCTATGGCTAATATCAGGTGTCTGATCTCATCTGGGGTTGATTACAGATGTCCATGAACGGCAGAGATCATTTCCCATCAGAAGTCAATGCTCGATTGATTGCTACTTCCATATTATAAAAAAAATACGATGATCGCGTTTCAACAACAGAAATCTTTAAAAAGCATCTTAATGCCAGTGACAAGGCCTTTACCCCGTCAGGCTAATCTAAATAATGGGTAGATAATCCTGGATGCCTCGTATAACCGGGCGGGGGCAAAGGGTGTCTTGACACAATACAGTCAACGAACGATATTAAATTTAATGAAAGGAGTGCCGTTGACACGTAGCTTTGTAGTACCTACCTATAGTCACGTTCCGTTTTGACTGAAATGTTTCAGACGATATTTGATTTTCATATCGATATGGAATATCATTGTCTAATATCAATATTAAATGCGATAGTTATTGACGTCGAATAGGTAACGTCTGTCTCGATATTTGTGTAAATGTATTCGTTTTGACACATATTCAACTTCATTAACTTAGTTTCTTATTTATATGAGCGTGTTTTGAAAGTTGAACAGAGTTGTAACGAGTTTAAGATAAATAATGATTTTAACTGTTTTCTGATCATTTCTTATTGTATATTCGCGATTATTACGATTGGCAATGTCTAGTGTATCGATATATGGTATTCCAGGTGGTAGAAACAGTGTTGTTCGACCGGGGAAGTACCACCGCCACACCTATTTCTAGCGTGAAGCAGTTCTTGCGTTTCGTTAGAAGGGTATGGTTGCCGGCGCACCTATATATGAGGCGACCATCTTAGGCCTAGGGAGTAGCAACGCATCTGTGATCGACTTCAGATAGAACCCCTGTTCTATATGAAGTTGCTTACAGCTGTCCATGGACGGCAGTAACCTTTTACCATCAGGCGGACTGCATGCTCCTTTGCTACTTCATTCATATAAAAAAACGATGAAAACGGTTTATTAATACCGTATGATATATCGCAACCATACTGTAGCGATAAGCTCCCCCTCGCCCGCGTGATCATGATATTTCAGAACAAATAATCTTAGCGAAATATCTTAGGTTATAGCTACTTGTAAAGTTTCAGGGGCCATAACTGTTATGTTTGACATATTTGAAAAGTTCTTAAAGCTGAAGATACTTGGAGCGTAAAGTAAAATTTATTGTCTAGAAATAATAAGGATAACGAACTTGTTTGTTGGACTGCGGCAAGGACACCTTTACGAGTTTATGTTTTTTCAAAACATCTTTGCTTACGTTTTTGTCCATAGTTGCAAAGTACATAGCAAAGTTTGTTCAAAAATGAAAACGTAAGCTTGCAGTGTACATTGCAATGTATAAATGAAAACGTAATGAGTTATTGTTTTGAGGAAACGTAATGAACTCGTACTGAAGGTACAGGTGATTTTAACTCGATTCTGGGTTCTGGGTGTGTTCTATTTGCAGTTGGGTACGATATACCTTCGATAGACAGGTGGACCTACTTATAGTATTAATAGTAGTACTTGCAATAGTTATATAATTATAGCACTTATGGAATGCTTATTAATACTGATAATTTCATCATATGACAGATTTATTTAATGTTGTGTTTCTGTACTTACGATATTATTCTGCAACGATATGATGTGTTTCATTGAAATGAAAGAATTAATTACCTGAAAACAAATGAAAAAACATTATTCATAGATCTTTTCTAAAATTTAGTTAATGTTAATTGAATAATACATATATACGTTTTAAATCATTAATTATTGAGACACAAATAACCGCAAACCCCTAAACTAATTTCTACTTAGCGCGCTAATAAGTTTAAAGAGTAATTTACATGCCAGTTAATTCAGTCTTATTAGTGTTGACATAAGTTGTAACTGATATTGTCTGGTTAATGTCTTCTTAAGCGTACCCTGATAAACACCCATTAATGGTTTAAGGTCAGATCTCCTTTTTTTTTGTAATTTGAAGTAGCAAACGAGCAAGCCGCCCATCTGATGGTAAGTGGTTACTGCCGCCCATGGACATTTGTAAGCAGCTTCATATAGAACAGGGGTTCCATCTGAAGTCTATCACAGATGGGTTGCTACTCCCGAGGACTGAGATGGTCGCCTCATACAAAAGTGAGCCGAAATGTCCTATGTCTATTAAAAGTCAGTAGGATTGATACAAAGCGTCTCCCAAAATTAATAATTATTTATATAACATGATTAATTACACAGTTATGTAACTTACAATTACAACATAATTAACCTTGTCAACAAGTCAGTATTTATTATTAAATACATGATAGGTACATATTTTTTCGGTGTGCGGATTATTCACATTAGCGATTAAAATAACCTCTTCTTATCACTACCATCACGCAGTGTTATTGTAAGAACCAGCTACGAATGGATACCTAAATGTACCAGAGAGCAACAAAGTTCCAAAATTTTGTAGTACTCATTATTTTGAAAGCTTTTTTATACGTGAGAGCGTTGGCCCACATAAGAGCACTAGTTTTTATGTTATTCGCTAAAGCTATTTCATACGATGGTGTCATCTTAGAACCCTCTTATAAAGCTTTTAAGGTTCACTGATCTAACGACCACAAAATATCTGTATAAGTATTATAATTTATAACTCATAAAGGGAATCCTCGTATAAGGCAATTGCCATACAATGGGTGAGAGTCGAAGTACATACATACATCGACGAAGATTAACATGTTATTAATGAATATTAAAATCTTCAAACATGAAGGTTGCCTTATATTACTGAAGTACAATAAATACTAGAAAAAGGTCACTAATTGTATAATTACCCTTTTTCCTGAGGCAAGAAGGTAAGAATGTGGATGATTTGGTGGTAAAGACGCAGTTAGGATAGAAATTTCTATCAATAATAGTTTCAGTATTTAGTAGGTATATCATGATTTAATATAAAATAAGATTAATATAACATTTTGTAGGGCAACAGCTGCCGTTTCATTCTCGTGCTTTTCTTCTATAGTTAGCCTTATAAAACTTGTAGCTTCTCGTTGCGATATTGACACATGTCTAATGAATTGAGTTGTAAACATTGACAAATGTTGCTTCTTGATTTCACTGGATACGACAGTGCAATGACCAAAACCCCATCAATTCCAACAGTGCGTATAATAAATACATGAAAGATTTATGTGTAAAACGGTAAATTCACAATATAGCAAAAGCTCAACCAACATCACAAAGAAGATTTTCCTTGTTAGTTTATTACTGTCGTTATTGGAAAAAATGTTATTAATATTATATGTAAAATAGTTTACGAGGAATGGATTCCAAATCCGAAGCTACTGATAGACGATACTGGGCACTAAAATGAAGCGCATAGAAAACTGAACCTGATTTTTTAGTATATTATTGAAGTTGCAAACCTGTTGTCCATCTAATGGTAAATAGTCACTACAACCAATGAAAATCTGTAACCAAACCGACGTTGAACAGAGGTTCTGCCTAAAGCTGATCACAGAAAATGTCACTCCTTAGCACTAAGATTGAGGACTCATAGGGGAGTGGTATTTATAAGATTTTTTTTACGCTAAACACAGGTGTTTAGGAAGTACCTTTCGTCGAAATGTCTTGTTATAGTAACCTTTCAATCCACACATCATCACATCCTTCAATAAAATTACTAATGTGACGAATAAATTGTCGCTTATATGCTTCATTTCCTTACATGATGAGATAATGAGGCTGTTTTTCTCCACTCGCTAACATGCAGATGAGGTCGGCGCGTTTTTGCCAAATCGAATTCATTTCGGCTTATTAACCATTCCACATTTGTTTACTATTTGGATATATTATGCAAATGCGAACCGGTTGCGCGGCAGAAATATATTGATATCACAATAACTGTACTCGTATTTTAAACGTCCAAATGTAGATATAACATTAAAAAAATATTTCATACAAAATTTTGATACATTTATGGACCTCATAACTCCCGGGTTCAAAGCCAATTTTAAATAAAGCCACCAGTCTCAATTATAAGTGATTTAAATACATCTGACATGGGTTGGTCATTAACCCGAATTTTTAGGTACTTCTCCGATCCACAGTGGCGAAGCGTGATGAACATCACACCCAGTATCAGAAAGAGTCCTACCTGTACCCAGCATGAAGACTTAAATGATTGCAAGATTTTGTCGAAGAAATGAAACATTGTAAAGAAAACTACAAAATATTCTTAAATTCACGAACAAAAGAATCAAATGTCACATCATAACGCATAATTAAATATGAAATTAGTCTGTTCCAAATGCGTGGAGTTACTTTAAAACTTTTTTATTTTATAAAATGTATAGGAAAATAGCATTTCCTCACATTCAAAGCTTTTTAATAGCTTTACAATTTATACAATTACGTAACATAGCTGCATTTTAAAAGGAAACTGTACCTTTTAAATATAATAGGCTTGCATTAAATATTCAAATACGCATAGTTGCTTTATCGTGGCGATTATTCGGTGAATGCAGCACAACCGTGTAGCAACAGGATGTCTGTCCGTATATAGAATTATTACTGTAATCGTTAGCGTTTTATGCTGCATTTGAGTAATGTAACCCGATTTTGTATGTAGTAATACTTACCGATAATCACGACAGGATTACTGCGAGTTTTGACTTGGTTTAAGGCTAATAGAACCTTATATGCTTCGACTCCGAGTTTCCGTTTTTTTCCAACCCCAATAATATGTATAAGTATACCTTGATTATTTACAAGATTTCATACACTTTTGAGAATAATATAGGGAAACATATAGATTTCTATATGATTTTCAATAGGTACAACTTTGTTATCATTTCTATGCATATATTATCATCATCAACAACCGGGAATAGCAACGCATTTGTGAATATATTTACGTCAATGAACGACAGTGAGCAATTACCAACAGGCAAACTACATGCTCATTTGCTACTTCAATTTTATAAAGTGCGAGTCGGATTCGAACCATTATTTATAAAAAACGGCAAAAAATGACCTTTGCTGTATGGAAGCCCTTAAATTATTTTATTCTGTTTTTTTTTTTTTGTTATAACGGCAACAGAAATGCATCATCTGTAAATAATGCAACTCTTTAGCTATTCACGAGATACAATCTGCTGACAGACAAACGGACAGACGGACAGACGAACAGCGGAGCCTTAGTAAAAAGTTACCATATTTAAAAATGAAACCTTAAAAAGAAAGCTTTAAAGTAAACCATAATAATTTTGTAATAAGCATATGCCTAAATTGTTAGAGAGATGCACCATGGATTTGAACCCCAGACCCAAGTTTATTAAACTACTATGTTATCACCAGTATTTTGTTACGCTCACATGCATATGCATATTCCTTATAACACAAACAAGTCTCGACTAAGATAAAACGCAACCATATACGATAGGCAGTTGCATCGATTTGTACATAGTTATGCCGGTCGCATACTAACGCATAATAAAATAGTTTATTGATGCGAGTATGTGGTGTGACGGGGGTGTCGTCATCATTCCACGCTAAGACGTATCGTAACATAGCTGTACTATGGAGAATGTATTACAGATTAGAACAAAGATACTATGGAGTTTGTTATAATTAAATGCTAAATTACACAAAGTATTTTCTTTATGTGATTACTTTATGTAAGTGGTTATTAACACCTGGAAACAATAGAAGGTTTGAAGTACCGACTACAGATCTTCTTTTGTCACTTTTTGCTGTTGAACAAGATTTAACGCCACAAATACATAGTTCGCCAAGTGGTAGAACAATGTACGAGTACTTCGATCGGGGAAGTACCATCGCCACACTTATCTCTAGGGTAAAGCAGTTCTTGCTTTTGGGTTGAAGGGTGTGGTTGCCGGCTTACTTACATATAATCTTAGACCTCGGGAGCAACGCATCTGTGATCAACTTCAGATAGAATTCCTGTTCTACGTGAAGTTGCTTACAGATGTCCATGGGCGGCAGTGGCCACTTACCGTCAGATGGACTGCATGATCGTTTGCTAACTTCAATCTTATAAAAAGGTAATCACTAGCACTTTGGAACTCTGTCGCTTAGAATCCTCCCAGCTATGGGCAATATACCCGTGCTCAATAGAGAGATATCAAATAGACCAAATCTTTTCTATAGTGATAAAGTATAATAACTACAATCTCGACTAATCTTATAAGAAAAATGCAGACAAGTTGCGTCATTTAAAACATTTATAATTGATATTAATTATTAATTATTGACCTTTTACGAAAAAATTTAAAATGCACACAAATATAATGCCACTATCTTTATACTTATATTTTGATCGTTTTTTATTAAAATAAACATCGTTTTTGTATTACCAAATTGTTAATACTTCACCAGAAGTACTTACAAAACATATCATCATAATTGGAGAGATTAATTCACACATCAAGATTGACCATTTACTTCTGAAAAGAAAGACGCGTAATAAAGCACCTATCATAATTATTCATCAAATTGACATTCAAGAAACCTTTAATAAACGTAAATTGTCTCGAAGTATGGGTTATTGAAATATTAATACGAAACCTTGGGGAGGATTGTTCCGGACAATATTTGAGGAACTCCGCAATTTTCCTATTAACTGCACCGGAAGTTATTTATTAGGGGACAACGAATTGCAAGATGTGGATTATATGCTTGTTATCACGTTTTTCTGCGGTTTTACGCCTTTTAGGGTTTAAATTCAAACCAAATATGGAGGCTCCGTTTATCGGCCATTCTTATAGTTCATTTACATCTACAGTCATCGAACATGTCGTGGTAGATGACATCGTATTTTTACCTGACTGCGACATTCTATAGAATACCTGTATAGTAGTATGCTCGTGTCGTCCGGCGCTGTAGTACGGTAGGTTCATTCCTACCTTGTCCCTGTAGTACCCGGGCCAAAATGGCTACGGTATTTCCTGCCTGTCGTAAGAAGCTGGTAAACGGAGGCTTGCGGGGTGGCGGGCGGCAACAGTGGAAGCTCGAACCGTCTAGCCAAGCGACCCCGGAATGTACGGCAACATGTGGTCATGTAGCATCGTAAACACTAGAAGATACGGTGGCCTCACTGGGAAAGATCCAGAAAGGGGCAATGCGCTCGGAGGACTCCGGTTGCGTTCCGTTGGAGATCCCGGAGTCCTCCACACAGCGCTGAGGACGGCCACCGAGAGGGTTAATTGCGATAATAATCCCACATAAGCCAGCGTCGGGTACCTTTTGAAGGTTTCCCCTCGAGAACAAAAAAATACACATTCCTACCTACCTAAGTAGGTGTATATTTTTTACACATTAAATATTATCTTAACTTCCTCCTTCAAATTCTTTATACCTAAATCTAACAATAAGGTAGATGGGCTACCGACATTTGAAACACTAGAGTCGCCAACGGATCGCCGGCATTGAAGGAGCTCGTTTCGTACAATTCTTGAAAAGCCCCATGTCATAGTGCTTTAGGAATATGTAGATACAAACTTAAATTTACGCTTATTTAGTGACTTTGTGTAAAAATCTAAATAAAATAGTGAGATAATAAATTACTTAAATTATAAAATAATCAAATCTTATCAATTTGGCATCTCCGAAATAAGAAATTTAAGATTGAATGATACATACAATTATTACACAATTATGTGCACAAAAACAAAATAATTATGCTTTGTTTTTCGGTGGTTATTCACTGTAGTCATATAAAGAACCTTCTTATCGCTTCAAAAGGTGTTTTTGTTGTACAGAAAGAAACTTCATAATGTATCTAGAAATCTTATTTTAAAATTTTCAACTATAGAGGTGGATAAATTACTATTAGACTTTTAATTATATAAGTTTCGTAATATTAGTTAACGTTATCAATCAAAAATGACTTAAGTCTATGTAGTTTTTCAATTTTCATATTATTACAGCCTTTATTTCTCTTGGTCAATTATTTTAAATTAGCCGTCATAAAATAGGTGTTTCTATAGAACATGTTTGGTTTTTCGATTAACCTAAAGTGGCCGGATATTTCGAAATTAGGTATATCCAAATACCCATATTTAGGTCAATTGACAAACATTTACAGTAATTATTTCAAAATATATCTTTAATATTTCCATATAAAAACCGCAGTATCCGTCCACATTGCAAAACGTGTGCATCAAACATCTGATAAGTGAGTCACGTGCCCTTTAGTCCACTTGTCTCTAATTACTGACATTGCTTAACAAGACCGGGGTATAGGTCAGGTAATTAAGATGCTCAAAAGCGTTGTGCAAAAGCAGATGAGGTTCTGGTAGTTTATCTAGATAAGCGATTTTTTTTTTTATTTTCGATGTGAAACATTTATAGATGCAAGTAAACTGCAACCCTTCATTTATTTCAGCACCATCTGTTGCATCTGTTTTCGGAACTATTATGTATCGAACAATAGTAAACAGGCTGCAGTGTTATACTGTTTGTAGATGGCGTTATGATATGTTTCATTGTGCTATATTTAGTTCAAGATGTTCAAGTTTAGTTTTAAGATGTTCAAGAAGTTAGATGTATCAAATCTGCCTGGCGTTCCGTGACGGTTATTTTGTAATGATGTTTAAAATATTTTTTATGCCTCGTAATGTATTGATAGGGCCCTACTCATCCCTACTTTTTGCTAGATTGCTGGATAAAATACTGGAAAATACAAGAATGTTGTTAAACAATATATATATTTATTTTATGAAGGTGGAATACTAAATTAAAATGCGGTCAATCACAGGAGAAGTGGTTAACGAGTGTCGTCGATGACTCTGAACTCAGACAGGACTAGATTCATATATTAGTTCCGACACAGATACCTGAGGACTAAATGGAAATATGTATAGTAAATATCACTCTTATATCACAACCTTCAAATCATAAGATAGCTGTTATAAAACACGTATTTGTGACGTCACCCCTTTGGAGACAAACCTTGAAGAATTGTACCTTCAAATTTAATGTACAATGAACTAAAATCAATATTCAATTGAAACAGTTGAAACAATACACTCACAGTAACACGAATATAAAAAGTGCCGTAATGAGCGGTATCATAATTTGTTACAACACTAGAAATATTGATGTAATACTCGTGCGTACTATTACGAATACGGGTTCGCTATCAAGCTTGTGCTATGTTAAGAAGTGTATACTCTAGCCATCTTCATCTTCACCTCCTTTATATTGGTCAGTATATATATTATACTGACCAATGTATACGCATATTCTTATAGATATACTATATTAATAGGAATTCTATATTCTCCAAGAAAGTTAAAATCGTCAGTTTGTCTAAACCATGCATTGATTAAAAAAACATTTACCCAATTTTACCAGTAATGTTTGTATGTCCATTTCTTTGGCACGCTCCACAGCCCAAAAAAACTTGACGGATTATGACGTATGACATATCATTACAATTGTATCAGTTTGCATAGTGACGTATGCAATATAGTCTTTAAAAAATGCGCCTGAAAATAGAGGAAAAAGGAGGGAGGGGACGAATTTTTTACTGTAACGATAATATGGGTATCAAATGAAAACTAGTAAATAGACCTATGTAAATATATATATTGTAATACTTTTACTTGACTATTTTGACGAAAACTCATATAAGCGTTAAAATAAATATAGGTATATCATTATCAACAAAAATTCGTTTTAATCAGGTTGGGATTTTTTTGTTTAATGTTTTTAACCATGTTATTGCAATAGTCAAAAAATCTTTATTACTACACTTGATGCGGGAAGATATCCATAACCAGCAATGAAAACACAAAAGCTATAAAGTTTTTCTCACTCGGTTGGATACACAAGTATTGGTAAAATTACTACGTTACCTCAGTATTTACTATTTATATAGTAAAAGTTATGTTGTTATCACACACTGCACGCTTTAATTATATGTCGTATATTAAGGTGCACATATTAACAACATGTATCCTTGGACTGTATGTAAGCTACTTTAGTAGAAATCTTTACATTTTGAACATATTTGACATTGAACCTCATTACACTCATAAAAAGAATCAATGTTAGGCTTGCTCAATATTTAATTTCATTTCCGTGTGTTTTAACAAATGCTGCTTTTTGAAAATGTATGTTTGTAAATATGTTCATGCGTTTTTATTTCGAGTTTGCTATCGTTTACATTTTGTGATATTTTTCTCGTTTTTTTTTTCACTTTTTTACCACTAGCTGTAGGTCGGATTTAAAAATATAACAACCTCTAATTGTAATTACCCACTTGCCATGGAACAATGGTTTAAAATACATTATCTACTCAATATAATTACTTGTATATGCTTTATTTTATTAAATAAATGCTTAACATAACTTATATGCTTTATAGGGTTCAAGATATGGACCATAAATATATTTTCAATCACTTAAATAAATTGTGTAACTTTAGTTTAATGCGATTTCAAACACACGGATAAATAAAAAATCTAAGATTGATAGAAAATTGTATTTTTATTAAATTTTATTTTCTCAGTCCATTTTTTGTAAGTAGATATATACAATGTAAATAAAAATGCGAAACTTTCATCTTTATAATATGTATAAATAATGTCATTCGGGTAATTTTACAACCAAAAAATAATATTTGACAACCACTCTTTGACATGTTTTTAATTAAATTTCTCAGTGATCAGTGGTGATCGTCAAATCTTTAGAGTGATAGAGAACCGTAAACCGCTTCTATTTCTCGCTAAATGTTCAATAAGGATCGCGCCTGCTACGGTCACTTTCTTTGCTCAAAACGTGCCGGCATCTCGCTAGCGGAAACTTATCTGCAAGCCAAATAACTTTCTACCGTACTCCTGCAAAATAACAATGGACGTAAAGGTTACTTTTGTTGTTTACCTCGTGACCACTTTCTATAGGATGTACACAGACGTTACTTTAAGGAATGAATATATTTATTGCTATCTGAAGTACCCGTGTTTCGCTACGTGGGAAAACTAGTGTTATCTTTAAAAACATTAAAACAAAAAATCTGACCGCTTAAAACGATTTTTTTGTTCATAGTGATATATGTATATGTTTTTAATTTAACGTTGTTTTTAAGTTAACGTAGCGTATGTTACTATGCAAACTGAGACGATTCTAATGATATGTCATACGTCACAATCCGTCAAGCCGTTTGGGCTGTAGCGTGTGCCAA
>DWNE01003810.1:0-16119 GCA_018249875.1 Cecropterus toxeus
AAAAGTAGGATCCCTTTGCGGGGGGGAAAAACCAGTATCCTCCGAGGGGGGATGAACAACCGCCACACCTGTTTCTAGCGTGAAGCTTTTACGTTTCAGTGAAAGGGTCCGGTTGCCGGCTCACTTATATATGAGGCGACCATTGAATCTTAGCCCTCGAGATTAGAAACGTTTTTATGATCTACTTTAGATAGAATCCATGTTTTATACAAAGTTACTTATAATTGTTAATGGACGGCAGTAACTTTCCATCAGGAGGGTTGCATGCTCGTTTGTTAAATCAATATGATGAAGAAAAACCTGATGCGGCGCGGCTTGGCGGCGCGTGCGAGGCGCGCGGAGGGCGCGGCCAGCGGCTCCGGCTCCACGCTGCGCTGCCGCGGCGTCACGTAGCCCTTGCCCTCCACCGCGATCGGGATTATGAATTCGCGGGCGGACTTCTTGATGGGCTCGCCCGGGCTGGAGCACGTCTCGCTGCTCGCGCTCGGCGGACCCGACTCCGTTGACGCCAGACGACTTCACAAAGGTAACGTAATGAATGAATGCATTTATTTGTTTAAGTATACGTATATACAAAGTTGACAATAAATACTAATTCGGCATACTCTACTGGTAGCACCAATGTACAAATATTTATCTTAAGAATATAACATAGAAACTGAGCGTACCATAGTGATTTATAAATGGAGTGTCGAGCGATTTTAATTATAAATACATCTTGCTAATCAAATAATGCATAAAACCCAGATAATATCGACTTGCGTCTTAGGGATCTATCAAATATTAGAGTTCATGATATTGTGCTAACGCCAAAAAAATGTGCAAGTCACCCCTGGCATATTACACTTTTTTATGCATAAAGTAAAATATGATATCCGCCGATTCATAGTCACTATTTCATCTAAAATACACGTTTCATAAAATAAATATAAATTACTTACCGCAGTGGAGTACGCAACGGGGTCACAGCTGCAGGCGGAGTCTGTACGGGCTTCGGCACGTCGGCCGGCGCGGCCTCCGCCGACATGTGGATGGGGATGATGCGCTCCACCGACACACCCCTTTGACCGCTTAACAATTTTTTAATAATCTTATAATAATTGTAACTAGAAATTAGTATAAGCGCTTTGCATAATTTACATATTGACCACGCATATATTACATTCTTGTTTGCTCTGTAGGTATGCTCATTTTTGACGAAAAGTGGATTTTGCAGGATTATTTTTTAAGCATTGATAGTTTAAACAAATTTGATATTATTTTTGTCATAAGGTTGTTCTTATAAACGTCACCTTTGAAAAGTACCAGAAAAATAATCTGAATGTAACAAATTGAAATTTATTGGTCACTTATTGCATTTAAAACGGAAAATTACACGACCTGGTTGTAAAATTGCTTACTCGGCAACAGACAACAATGGCTACTCACCCGATCATGCATAAATTTTATAATTTTTTCAATACATTTATGCAGTAACAAATCAAACATTCGGTGAATATTTTTGAAGCGAAAACTTCCTTAGGTGCATTGAGCACTTCTTGGGTGATCAAAAATCATGAAACTCATATCATCGTCACCAAACGCTTTCTATGAGCCATATGTGTATGCTCTACCTATATAACTTAACAATCCTACAACTTTTCGGCAGTTTGTTTGTTTTGTTGGAAATCCTCTTAACTGCCTGTTTCACACTTCAAAACTCAATTTCCTGCACCTCACGGTCTTTTTGACGTGCGTCGACCATGGGGTGTCTAGGCTAGGGCACGACTACCTGTTCCGGTGGTCCTCGACGCGGTGCTGCGCCTCCGTGCGGAAGACGCGCGGCGCGGGCGCGGCGGGCGGCGTGCCCGGCGGCGACGCCAGGCTCGCCACGCCCGCCGACGACGACCGCCCGTACGGCACTGGCGGCTTGCCTAACCGAACACAAATATATATGATATACACGGCAAAGGGAGATCTCCCGCCAGGCGAGGTGATCATGCCTGGGGAGCGGCCGTGCTCCGACAGTCTCTGTTCGGAACTTGTATATATGCGCGATGTTGAGAAAACTCCGATAGCGCGTTTCAGAATACGATGACGTCATCTCTCGTTGAATAGCGGGATGTCGCCACATACAGAGACGAAAATGCCCGAAGCCATAATACATGCACCATGGAGTATTGAGCATATTACCACTTAATTATAAATCTTCATCATTGGCGGAAACGCCGTGAACGTCATAGTGGCACGCAAAATTGCGGACTTTTAGATTAAAATTCATTGTTTTTTATAAAGCTTTACATAAAATATGAACGCAAAGTCTGAAGATGATAGAGAATTAAATGACCGCATATTAAAATATAAAACTTTTCGTTGTATATACAGTTCTCCATATCGTCTATATTTACAATACAATTCTGTTTTAATTTCTAGTGTTGCTCGGACATCATAGATAAACAAACAAATTAAAATTGCCTCTAAAATAAATTGCTTCTACGAGTCTACAAGACATTTATACTTTAAAATAAATACAATTGCGAACTATAACAATGTATATACTAATTTAATAAGGTTTTAAATTCAGGACACATACCAGTACGAATAGCAGAAGAGATAATATCGCGGGCAGCGCGTCTGCGGCTTTCCTCGCTTTGCTTTTCCTCCACCAATTTGGCCATAGAATTCTGTAGACTTCTGAAATATGATTGTAATTTTATATTAATTAGTGTACCTTTATAAATCTTTAATGCTATTTGACATAACTGCACTGGGCAAAATCAAAATAAAAATATTAATCACAAGGTATTTCAAAGATTTCAAATTTGATTATAAACATACCTTCTAGCGTCCTGCAATAGAACAGATGGATCAACTGAATTTGAGCTATGGGAAGGTTCACTCTCCGTCTTCTTAACGCCTATACGATTTACTTCCTCGGCTGGAGTCTGTAACATTAAATTCATATGATTAAATGTTCAAAGCTTTAATTTTCGTTCTGTGTTTTTATACTTTGCTTGTTTTAACATTGCAACAAATCGATTGAATATTTCAATCTCGTACAAAATGAATGTAATATTAAGCGAACTACAAACAGCCAACGTTTTATATACTTGTCGAATTTGAATTTTCTATAACCAAATTTCGAATTACCAATATTATCGATTAATTATCTTATTAAAATAAAAATAATTTTAAGTCTCACGGGAGATGGTTCAATGCCGATCTGTTGCAGCGTCACAGTGCCGTTATTCTCTGGCGTTTTGGCTGACAACTCGCGATCCTCACTTTGAGCTTTAGGTTTAGCGATCTTCGACACCACTGGAATAAAACAATCGGAATAAATATTATTTCTTGAAAAGGAAACGACGTTTTATAAAAATCATTTTTTATTAAATACAAATTGATATATCATATTGACAAGCGTAGTAAATGAGTGGCGTTTCATTTCAATAATAATAATAATAGATGTTCCCCGCGATTTCTCTCGCAATTAAAAAGATAATAATATAAGTTTAAATTGTAATAACACTGGATACGTGTGATCTTAATGGAACAAAGACTAAATAATTGAGATACTGAATTTAATTATATTTTCAATCATTTAAATTTTCTTCAATATCTTAATCTCAGTCCTCTGATCCTTTTTTTAAAATACACGGCGTGCAGGCAAGGGGACATGTACACGCATTTTTTACATTATATATTACAATAGTACCTGGCTTAGAAACATTCCGTTTCACCTCCGGCGCAGTGAGCGATGCCCTCCTTTCGAATTGTTCCTTGAAGCTTCCAACATTGCCTCCTATAAGTAGTATTGTAATGTTAATTATTACAATATCTCTTGCCAATATTTGTTAATATTACAGATATTTATTACTCTTCTTAATGTATATTTTACTTAGATAATATTACAGAACTGTAAATTGAATGAAACTATTGAACTATGAAAAAAGGAAGGGATCTTCGAATGTTAGTTCTACATTACAGCATGTCGTCAGTGTAACGATAATTATGTCCGAGTCGT
Source organism: Cecropterus toxeus (assembly GCA_018249875.1). Lineage (NCBI taxonomy): Eukaryota > Metazoa > Arthropoda > Insecta > Lepidoptera > Hesperiidae > Cecropterus > Cecropterus toxeus. The sequence continues at coordinate 4,004 of DWNE01003810.1, forward strand.
GTATCTGCATGTAAACCGAACTATCCCGATAAGTTAAAATGAAAGTTATACATGTAAATAAAGCAACGAATAATGATCATAGTTGACAAGCCGCGTGACGTAGCGATCAGCATATCAATCGATACCTAGTGTATTCCGGGCAAACCCCTTCTAAATATTTAATTTGGGTTCCCGTTCTGATTTTGGGCATTTTTGTGACTTAACACGTTCAGGACAGGAAACACTATACGAGATAAACGTATAAAAATGAATCGTAAACTATGCATTTGATCTTGTGATGATCTTTAGCAAAGTTGCTGTGCATGAGCCCACGGAAATTTCTGAGTTGATACAACCAATTTACGACAGATGACGCCACTGTCATTCCAATGAATTTCAATTTGTTGGCGTAGCATTATTACAACGTAATTTATAATTATCTCCATGTTGTCAAGTCATCATTGTTCACAGAATGTGAACGTTAAAGACCACAGTGTTCCGCACTGGCCATATCTACTAATGTTTTTAAATGGGTACCTGGTATAGACAACTTCTTAGGCTTGGCGGGCGCGGCAGCGGGAGCGGACGCGGGCGCGGCGGGCGCGGGCGCCAGGCTCAGCGCCGACAGCTTGTCTGTCGCCGACGACACGGCGCCTGGCTTTGGCTCCTCCATCTGGATACAAACATGTTTTATTACATGTACAACAAATCCCAGAATCATGAGGACGTTTGAAAACTTAATACGAAATTATAATAACTTATGATAGAGAAGATAAGGTAAATGTTACTTGAAGATATGGAATGTAAACACATTTTCAATTGTTTTAATTCATTAGTTTTGCTGCGATACGATTTAAAAGCACAGAAACAAACAGAGACAAACAGAAATGCTAAAAATATATAAATTTCTACCCTCCGAACTATTTTATTTGCATAAAAACTCACTTTAGGTTCTTCCTGTTTCTCAGGGGACAGTTTCTCTTCAACCTTAGACGGTGAAGGCTTTATCTTCTTCTGTGAAGCCACGCGCGGCTTGGCTTTATCTTTGGGCTCTTCTTCTTTGGGCGGTGCCTTTATTATCTCTACAGTTGCGTCCTTCGCCAGCTCTACGGGTGCGGGAGCTATTGTCATAGTTGCTGAAGATTTAAGTGTTGGTTGACCCTAAAAGTAATTGAAACAACGTATTTACTTGTGTGCATAAGTTCATCTCAAAAAATAAGCCTGCAATAAAACGGACGTTCGTGATAAATCACTTCATTTCGTATAAAGATTTTAATTTAATTGAAATTAAAAAATTACTCCTTGACAGTCATTTAACACACCACGATATAAACAAAATACTTGCCTGTTCTGGAGCGCTGGGCTCCGCGTCTGGCGACTCCGGCGGACCCTCTTTTGGCAACACCGGCGAATGTGAGGCGATACTTGCGCAGCTGGAACAATATTTGATAGGATATTAAATATAATTCTGTACAGTACGAACAGTTCCCAAAATTCTACATTAGGACATTTTTAGTATATTTACCGTTATTTTTATAATGTTTCTCGTATCTCACCATACCAGTGTTTTTTTTTATTTTAAATTAAGTTTTTGTATAAGAAATACACATTTTATTATTTAGTTTTTATCACATCTACCACACGCAGAACAATACACTAACGTTCAAAATCAACGCGGTTAATAAAAAAAATCATTACAGCTAAACCACTGGTCAAAGTCGGCACAAGCATTTGAAATAGTCAGGGGCAGTTGATATATAGGTGTAGTAGTAATGGTTTTTCCATTTCTATAGGATGAGAGAGGAAACCGGTCCTTCTGACAACGGTATACAGTAAAGCTGCCGCTTCTTACTCACAGCAGCGTATCATTTACCTGGCGACCCTCTCCTTCTTCCTGTGCAGGCCGCTGGCGGAGAGCGCGGCGTCCAGCTTGCGCTTGTTCTCGCCCGCCGACACCAGCGTGCGCGTCGGCGACGGCTTGATCGCGTCCTCGCCGCCCTCTGCAGGAGGACGGATACGTTAAAAATACCATATCTTATTACATTTAAACAAAACTTTTTTAGAAATTAGTTCATGATCGCATTTCTATGCCCCTAGATTGATTATTGCCATTCGCATGGTTTTGCGACTATATAACACATTTTTGGCATGGCAAAACCTCAACTTATGTCTGTTTTCAATACGAGCATAGATTAGTGACATGTTAAAGGTAATTATTATAAATATCATAATCAATGAGTTAACACTGTATAAATAATATGTATTTTCTGTCTTACTTTCTTAGTAATTTTTGATACGAATGAATAATACATATAATTCATAAGTAATAAATAAATACCTGCAACTAATTCCAGGATCCTCTTCTCTGCAGAATTGCTGGGTTCGACGGCCATTGACGTGGAGCTCGTGAGGTCCGTGCAGCTCTCCTCTGGGCCGAGTTCCGCCTTAATAAAAATAATTAATACTAAAATATAGAATATAGGCCATATTATATTTAGTAAGATATATAGTTTTGAAATCGATTTTAGCAGTGAAATCAGGGTACCAAGGGTACCAGGGTTTATCTAGTTTGATATGAGAATAAATTATTGTAGTTAGTGGCTCACCCAATCGATGTGAACGCTTTGGCTCAATAAAATATAATTTATTAGCTAACCATCTAATATAAGCTAACTCATAGTAAATAGCTAATGGAAATAGTAGGTAGGGCAGTGTAGGCGCTTTGAATGGGAGCTCTTTTCGCAGGTCTTTTGAAGGCCACAATCCATAGTGCTTCTGTAATACTTTAGAGGAATTTCATTCCACATATTGCGTGTCCGTTATATTTGCTTACAAACCTCCAACCAGCGGTCGCTCTAAACTGTACTGCGCTTCAGAGCACTATTATTACTGGTAGAAGCCGTGTCTTTCGACCAAAGAGATACTGCCGCCACACCTATTTTCGGTAGAAAATAGGTGTTGCGGTAGGTGTGGTGCCAGCTCATGTATGTAAGGCGACCATCACAATCCTCGGTATTATCGACATCTGATATATGTTGTACAGATGTACAGATATCCTGGGCCGGCAGTAACCACTTACCATCAGGTGGACTGCATGTTCGTTTGCTACTTGAATGTATACTAATATTATAAAGCAGTAGAGTTTGTGTGATTGAACGCGCTAATCTCAGGAACTACTGGTTCGAATTGAAAAATCTTTTTGTGTTGAATAGTAAATTTATCGTGGCAGGTTTTAGGCTATATAATATCACGCTATGTTTGATTGTTCTCCAATAAACGCGGGTGAAACTGCGTGGCACAGCTAGTCTGATTTGCAATAGCATCAGTGGCGACGTACCTCGGGCGGCACGACGACGCTGTTGCAGTGCGAGGGCGCGGCGGGCGCCAGCGACAGCAGCAGGTCCAGCCGCACCGGCGTCTCCGCCGCCAGCATCTCCGCCATCTCCAGGCACGACGTCTCGCACCCCATGTTCACCCATCTAAAGACATTATTCCGATCCGGTGGTAGTGTAAGAAAAAATACTGTAATTTACTATTTGTAAGTGCCCCCGTAGGCCTAAACAAAAATAAAAGCATTTCATTTCATACACGTTACGCCGTCACCACGATTCATGTAACTTCTCGAAATATCACCAAAACAATATATACACGTTATTGACCCTTCAAGACGTATTATTACGCCCGTCTACAATGGGGCTATGAGCGATGGGGTTAATGGGCGAGAGTAGTTAGTATATTTACGCTTTGATTATATTCCGGAGATTTTACTTATCTATTTTTCACTCGAACTACATCAAATTTCTTAAAAAGTAAGTTAAATAAATACAACTTTTCTTTAACATGAATTTATGTTGGTTATTTGTTAATATTTTCTATTATTTCTAGTAAACAGGGCTCAAAGCTTGAGACAGCGATAGCCTAGTGGTTTGCCACTCACCCTATCAAACGCGTGTCTGAGATTCGAATACCAGGCACGCTTCATTTAAAAAAATACGTGTGTATTAGATATTAATAATCATTTTCATTTACTATAGCAAGTGATCATTAATTTGTAATAGTCACAATATAATGATAATGGAACACATCACGTAGAAACTTACATGCCGGTGACTTCTTTACAAAATAGTGCTCACTTGCATAGGAACACTACCAATAGCTACTTGACCAACGCGGTGAAGTACCCTACACCACTTTTACTCTGAGAAGAAACTTTAAATCATCATTTATCTTATATGATTTTAGACTAATATTATCGCGGAATTTATACATTTTAATATGTTACGGGTACTCACGATATGCGTTTTTTTGAATTTCTTTTTGCCGATATTTCGACCCACTTACCAAGGATCGTCGCCACGGTCCATGTAACTGGGTCGAAATATCGGCAAAAAGAAATTCAAAAAACAGCATATCGTGAGTACCCGTAACATATTAAAATAATTTACCTTGAGATGAACCCCGTTTACTACTTTAATGTTATAAAAAAAAGTTACACGATTTCTTTAAATTTTATTTTCAGATCTCAGATTCATTACGCACATTGATTTACGTGCACAGGTGCGAAAATTCCACCTCGTGTGAACGCTTAACTTATGAGGATTTACTTCTAGGCAGATAATAAGCATGTTATAATATCTAAAATATACTTAACGAGCTTCGAGCATTATTAGTTTTTGGTAAAATATAGTTACTTCAGATGCGGTTTTTAAATTAGATATTATCATTATAATAAACAAAATCATACTATAAAGCCAGAACATTGATTCCTTAAAAATATCTTAATATAAATATGTCGTATCGAGTAGTAGAGTCGTAATACGTTTAAATACCAATAGTTCAATACGACAAAAAATGCCTAAAATCTTATTCATAAACACCAAAAAACTTACGGATTATCACAAATATAGGCGATATCCGCTCGTTTCAGCGGATCAACAGTCAACATGTCGCGAATCAGTGGCGATGCAGCTGAAAAGAAAAACGTACGCACTCATAAAGTTTAATCCTTGTTAGCAACGCTATAAAAAGTTATTTTTGCGTCGAAGCCCTATAAAAGTACGACGCACGTTACTTTAAACGTATTAAAGCCTTAATAAATGTTCGCGTGACATTTATAGCCGTGCACTGCAGTAATTTACTTCATGTTATTGAATCAATACGATACTAAATTTGAGTTATAATACTCCGCAATAAAACGAAGGCACACCAGCGGTCAAAACAACTCATATTTATTCATGCAACGGCAAACAGTTCCTTGGCTAAAAGCATAATTACCGAGCGTCGTTAAAAATTGATGTGCCTATCCAACTACGATATATTTAATGTGCGTCGGGACAGCGTGCAATAGCAAAAACAATTGGCAAACATACAAATTTTAGGAGAGTGTAATTTATTACATTTTAAAAGAATTCAAGCACTTATGTGATATTTAGGGAGATATCGAAGACAATGAACTCGTAAAGATCAATCCGCATTACTATCAAATCTAAACTTAAAGTGCGCGACGCTTCGGTGCGTTTAAATTGAAACTTAATAATCTATACAATTCCAGCTCGGCGATAATACAAAGGTCTGTAGACATAATAGTAACTACCTGAATTAGGCTAGATTAGTGTCGCAGCTATGGTCATGAGCACCAATGGCACACTTTGAATTTTACGTCCTACAGTTTGATAATCTTGATGACCTGTTTTAAGACTTATTTCAAAGTGTACTCCAATGTACGCCACGTATGCTTTGAATTGTATGACCTTCTTTCGCCAATTTATTGTCATACAGAAACCGGAATTTCTTTCTCATGTGGAGTACTCAAAGCTATGCCGTTTCCCCCTGCCAGCCGCCCAAGGCTAACATTGGTCCATTAATCCAATCTATTCATCTAGTCACTAGATGATAGAATGTTATAGTTGTATTAAAACTGTAGTTCGTCCCTAGTAATATATAATACATCTTTAGCATATATTAGATTTTTATCATCTCATCAATCACATTACATTTTACCTTTTTTACAAACAAAAACAGGTTATTTATTCACCTGTATATTTTTATTTATAATCTGGTTGGTTTACTTTGATTACGTTTAAAATTAAAAGATTTCAGCTCAACATCGTTAACTTTGAAGAACAAGAAAAGTTAGTATGTACTAACTTTGTTAGTACTAACCCTACTTAGCTTAATACGTCTGGCTCCAGTCTGACGCCTAGAATACTAAGCGCTAGACTGGAGCCTGACAAATTGAATATTTAATCGCAGGTCACAGTAGGTATATTCGGACTTTAAGTCTATTCTTCCGGCTAAAAGCAAGAAATCTTCCGTCTATTCTATTTTGGGTCTAGCATACCTTGTGAACTCGAAATATAATATGTTTACGTACAGGATGGGTTCTTGGGTTCATAGTAGTCGCCGTTGCTGATCTGTCGGACTAAGCGCTTGAAGTTGGAGCCGTCAAATGGCATGGCCCCATAGACTAGAGTATATAGGAGAACTCCTAAAGACCAGCAATCCACCTGAGGAAAAAAATACAATCAAACATAATTAAAAAAACATCCTAATATTAAACTTTTATTAAAATAGGTAAAATAGCATTTTATAACAAATTAATAATGCCTAGTATAGTAATATTGGTAAGCCAGCCTCGTTCTATAGTTTATGTGTCTAAGTCTAAATGCACTGCGTACGTCAGCATTGTATGGCAAACAGATAACAGATAGTGGGAAAAGCAATAAAAGTATATTTTTGTGCTTTGGTTCCAAGCCCGACTTTTTTTGCTCGAAACATTCGTTATTAATTGCTTACATAGCTTTTTGATAGTAATAGCCAGCACTTCCCAAATTTTATTACAGCCCGGTCATGATCTTGTCACACCTTATAATCCACCAAAATGGTAAATCACAATTTTAGGAGGGTAAAAACAGATTCCCAGATAAAACAGATAGAGGGTAAAATAAAAAATAAAGACTTTTAGAGCATTTTAACTTTATATTTGTTTAAACATTGATACGTTTTTATAAGAAACAGTAAAAAAAAAAGCAAAGTACTACTACCCGGTACTTTATTTTCGGGGGCCGGTATCAGGTTTGGGAAACGCTGGTTATAACAATACATTCAGTACCATCAATATCTTTTAAGACTTAAACTTAAATACCACATCTGTCTTATTAATTTACCGTGAATGTTCAACATTTGAACAGATTGGCTGATTTCATAGTAGAGAACACAATTTTTAAAATACTAGTAGGTATTACAAGGATGACAAAACTGACGCGAGATTAAACCATATGTAAAGTAACCACTCCATATAAGTTGATATACGTCTCTGTTTTGTGTTTCTATCAATAGCTTTTTATACAAGTGTTGTTTAAAAATATACTTAATATTTAAATATACATTATTTAACAAAACAATTACCTCAGGTCCTATATATGGCGTCCCTTTTACAATTTCTGGTGACGCATACAAGGGTGACCCACAAAACGTCGATAGAAGGGACGTCTCTTTGAATACATTTGAAAGACCAAAATCGGCAATCTGAAATAATTATATACGTTAGTTTTAGTCAAAGTGGGCGAAACAAATTGATTTACAAGTACGATATTTCTTAAGTACCTTAGCACTACCGGTGTCGTCGAGTAATACATTTTCTAATTTTAAATCTCTGTGGCAGATTTTATGTATATGGCAATAGTAGACAGCGGTTGCGATCTGACGGAATAACCTGAAATAATAACATGAATCATTTTCTATGCAGTCTGAAAGATTTCCTCCATATCTCCATGAAATACGAACAGAATGCAGTATAAAACAATCTCAACATAGAGGCAACTATTATTTGTAGTTAAAATGCAAATATTTATTGGAACTAATTTTATTGGGTAAGATAAGATCGAATACAAAAGTATTAGCTTACAGCCAAAACGAAATTAGAGAATAAAATTAAATATAAAATAATAACCTTCTTGCTTCATCCTCTTGTAATACTTTTTTCTGACTAAGGTAGTCGTAGAGCTCCCCTCCAGAGCAATACTCCATAACAAGGATCATCTTTTCGCTATTTTCAAATACTGAAAAAGAAATGTTAAAGTTTTTATAAGTAAATAATTATTAACTTTTTACTTTATTATTAAATGATTTGTGTTTTGATGTCCTATTTTATGTAGTGGCTTAAATTTTTTAATATTTTAATCATTATAAAATTAGTTATAATAACTAAATTTTGTAATAACAAGAATTTAAATATTTTTAATACTTTCTTATATATGGCTTTTTATATTTTTTCCCAATATATAGCTATCCATAATTATTGCGTTATTTGTTACTATATCCATCAGCTTTGTTAATAGATTTGTAGAATAATAATACACCTTGGCTTATACACCACAGTATTTAAGTTTTCATCAAAAACGCTGTATCAAATAAAAGACTTTAATTGCATTAAATTTTATTACACATAGTACATGTAAAAGGATTTGTTTTACAAAAAATTCGGGGACAAAATAAGTTTTATATATTATAATTTACTCAAAGTATAATAACAATGTAATATTGAACAACAGTTGTTGGAGGTGAATATGAATAGGCTTAATATATTGAAGGTTTAAAATTCTACACTGAAAGCAAAAAAGATTAAAAAAATAGATTATAATGGTTTTGCAAACCTTTAGGGCGAATATAAAAAAAACTGGTTTAGCAATCTTCATTTGCTATATAACCAAGACTAATACGATATTTTGCAATAAAAGAAAATAGGCCCTTTTTTGTTGAAGTGCTTACTACTATTCTGTTTTTGAAGTATGAAATTCAAAACTAAGATAAGAGACTAGAGATTAATAAGTGAATAATAAATCATTTGTACTATTATTTTGATACATGTAACCTAGTAGTCGGCTAATCATCTAATGGGTAATTTTCTACATGCAAATTAGAAATATACATATAAAATAAATCTGTATTGTATGTGTTATTTAATGTATGACATATTTACAACTAATCATTTAATGCACAAGAATAATCATGTATCACAAGAATATAAAACAAGGTGTTTTTTTTATTAGAGTACAATACAAAGACAAATCTTATACATATTGACAGAAAGTGCCAACTTTTAAACTTGGGGTTTGGGTTATAGTGCATCATCAATGCTCAGTATGTTTTTATGAAAAGAATACAGTAATACCCCGAACTTGGGCGATAAGTGGGACCGAGTGATAACCGCGTAAGTCGAATTCGCGTAATTCGGTGTATAATTTCGTATAGTTATATAAATTATTTTTAATTAGGGCCGGAAACTGACGAAAATAGCAAATAAGACGATAAATGTTTAATAAAATCCTAAATTATACAAATATAAAATGACCAACCGAATTTAGTTTGATGATTTTCAAATTGTATAAGCCATCATAAAATGTACCAAATTAGTTTGAGGTTTTATTTATAGAGGAAATAAGCTTTTCGGTTGAGTATACATTTTCCAAAATTTGTAAATTGAAAATGCCGTAACTCCGGGTTCGTGTAAGTCGAGGTATCACTGTATTTGAATATAGCTCCATATAAAAGATCTTTGCTCCTTTTAAATATACATATATTGTTATATGCTTTTTACATTCATAGCCGCCAGGGCTAGGACTTTATCGCGAGTACTATATGACACACACACAAACATCCAGGCTCAGAATAAAAGCGAAAATTCATGTTATGGATGTCTTTATAGTCGAATCTATTTTAGATTTTTCCTTTGCGTGTCAGATAGATAACAGTAATATATGAGTTAATTTTGTTACAGAGCCCTTTCACAGTAGTACGCTGCAGCAAACTAAATATACAACCATATTAGAGATTTTTATTTGAGACATGACATACCAATATTTCGACTAAAATATTCAAAAGACATCAAGTAAGAAAATTACTAAGCTTTAATTTAGTCAATGAATACTCCAATGACAAAATTAAAGTATATATCAAGTAAGAAAGAAGTGATATATATTATTAATTACGATATTTTACAGACCGTGAGAGTCACAATGACATGTCTCAAAAACCGTAAATACAAATAGTGCAATGTGCACTAGTAATAATAATTTAATTCAAGCTAAGCTAGTTCTTAACTAGCGACCACCAAAGCACGCAGGCAAGGCAACCCACAACCATATCCATCAGGGTTGCCAACTTAACCCACACAAGAGACGAATAACATGGCATCTTCTAATACTATGTGGTTTTCTAAAACTACGCTATTAGTAGTACATCGATAATGAGAAATTTTAGAGCAATAAAAACCTGTATTATATTATCTAATTACACATATTTTATTATTTGTATAATGTTTAACTAATATACTGTGCAGTTGGCAACCCTGCATACTGTATATTCGACATACGACGAGGCCCAAGCGTTTGGTATAAGATGCCGTTACCACAAAACAGATATTAAAATAACAATGCATCTATGGGAAACATAAAAATACTGACAGGTTAGAATGAAACTAGAACTCATTAAAAAGAAGCAAAATTAAAGCTACAAACTGAGCAAGGAGCACATAAAATTCTTTTGCATCCAATTTAATTTAATAATATATGTATAAAGGCAAATATTCTTAATATCTGTCTTGTGGATGTAATTAATGGCTCTACAGATCAGTTTTGACCATTACAAAACTAAGTTACAACATCTATAGAGACATATAGCATTCAGACTTACCGGGCGCCTTTACTACACCTTTCAAGATCTGTTACACTGATCTTAAAAGTTCACGAAGCTTTTAAAACCTCGACGAGGGATGCGATAACTTAATATCTATTAAACCGTCAATGCACGTGGAAAAATTGCTGTATTTTCTGTATACCTTCGTTATTTTTTCAAAATGTCCATAGAGTATAAAGTTACTAGAATAAAAATAATGAATTTATCAAATGTAAAAAAAATATTACTTTCAAGATTATTATAATTGATTTATCATAATTTTATAAAGTTTAAATAATATTTAGTTTTTTTTTTATATTTCGAAAAGTATGATATAAACACAGCAATTTTTTCACGCTTCGTAAAGTCACAATCCCTTTACATTGTGGCACACTTTCAAATTCATATTAGACATTTATTTCAGTTAAATATTACTCCCGGTAATACCTTCTACAGAGATCCGTGTGTCGACGAGTCCAGGCCACAATTGCTGCGTGCAATAATTCAAAATAATTCTTCTATTAAAACCATGCTATGTCTATTTACATCTACACCTTATATCACAGCCGGAGATCTATACCGTTAAAAGTCTATACATTTCCGTATCCGTTCCGTAAACTAAAAGAAAGCTGCAACGAAAAGAAATAATATACAGGGTCAAATACATGTATAACTATAGATTATAAGCGCATGCATTAATGTAGCTTTCTATACTCATTGTCTTACACAGGGATTCCATTTTGTGAGTTTCAAGGTCACAAAATTTGTGTACACACATAATACCTTACATACAATAGATCATAATGGTCAGAATGATGAAAATCATGCGTTGGGCATACTACGTGGCTAGAGATGGAGCCCTAGAATCTCGAAAGGCGAGTAGGTCGTTAGATATCACTAGTTGTAAGTTTTGTTAGTTGTAATTTTGACGTAAGCAGTACCATATAGTTATATCGTACAAATATGTGTCATTATACTCGGGTCAAATTCGATCTGGAATAAATGTAAACAAACCATAAAAATTTCTATGTAGTTTCATTAACAACTTACACGACCTTGTACACAACATTGGTATTTAATATTCAATTAAAGTATGCAGTCAATTTGGAAGTAGTAGAGAAGTAGGAGTAGGAAGTAATTTAATTAAGAAGATTAACTAATAAGGTTTAATTTTAATTCTTAATTAGTTATTTGATTAATTAACTGCAAGTTATTTTGTAAGGAGGGTCATAAAACAAATTAACTACCATTATCGTCATTGTATAACTTATGATGTTACAACCTTAATTCCATGAAAGGATTTACAACCTATGAAATTATTCTATTATTTTAATTTTACTGTTCTGATAACAAAATCTTTTCACTCTGTAATACTAAGTGTATAATGTTTTATGTAAAAAAGTTTCAGTCCTCTGCCTGTCAGTGGTTGCTAGGTAACGCTTTGTTATTAAACATTTCATATC
>DWNE01003811.1:0-16118 GCA_018249875.1 Cecropterus toxeus
TCCACCTTTCGAGTTAATCAGCTGGGTAATCTGTTGAGTTTGAGGGAGGTGTGGAATGGGTATTCGTGAAGTCAATGTTATTCAAATATATGCAATTTAAAAGAGTTGCGTGTCTTTACTTCGCATATATTTCCAAAAGCGATAGTTTTAGAGGACTGAAAATGAGTAATTATATATAATTCTATTTTTTTTGAAATTTTTGACTGTTTCAAGAAGCATAAATTCAAAACTATGTAACATGAAGTAACATTTGGGATGTATTTAATTCAAAATGATACTGTATCCTAAGTTGTTAAAATTTAAAATTTTACACTTAAATATTAACCTTTATAAACGCGTCGGAAACAGCGGGATACATCCAGTGTAATAATTAAACAAAAGCTTCAAAGTGCAGTAAATATCTACGTATTACCCTAATTTTAGGGATCCGGTCGGTTGGTAGTGAAATTTTCAGTTAAATAACAAAGTTCGTTATTTTGCAGAGCCATATTTGGAATTAAATTTAGATTTTGATTCGGAGGTTTGTTTCGTGGAAGATGACTTTAAAGATGTTGACATTTATTCAAAATTGATTGCTAAAATATAGTATTTTTTTAGAAAAAAATCTATGGTCAGTTGTTTTTAAATTTTCACGAAAGAATTTTTACCGTGTAGTATATATTTGTATTTTGTATGTATGACTTTAGCCTTACTATTTTTGATGATTATTTTTTTTATACCGCCCTCGGTATATTTCTGACTGCCTGAAGGTTGACTGACAGAGAATGCTTATAGCATTAAGTCCACCTTTGTACACATTTTTTTGTAAGGTACATAAAGAATAAATTAATAAAAAAATATATAACGTATATGACATTAGATTTTTTTTTAAATATCCTACAAGTTGCAGGTTTATAATAGAGGTTGCTCTTCTTTGACCTGCCTTGAAATAGTATATAAAACTATCATGCACAGAATGTATTAAAGCGATCTGCTGTAACAGTGCAAAAAACAATTAAGTTTTTATTCTCATTATTTACAAAACGTTATAAATGTAAATGTAATAACCGTAATACCGTAATGAATGTAAGCTCAACTCTACATTTGCAGCTCACGGTTTCTTTGCAGATTCATTATGTAATTTGCAGGCGGCTGTAATTAAGCGATTAGAGTAGTATTCGCGTCGTTAAAATTATGAAAAAGGCGAGATGTAGAGTTATGAGCTGCGTTTTTGAGTTTCTTTTTTTTCTGTATAGTTCCTCTTTAGAACAAAATACGTAGTATAACGTAATGAGGTGGTTTAATAGGTGTTATTAGTTACATTGTTTTTTGGGATAGAGTTTTCGAAGTTTGATCCCCGCCTTTTTTTATAAAATTAAAGTTAATAAGCATGCAGTCCATCTGATGTTAAGTGGCCACTGCCTTCCATGTAAATCAGTAATGATAGGGTTCTTTTCTGATAGGATAAGATCTGGTAGATAGGATAAGAACTGAGGCTGGCCACACATGCATTGATACTCCTGAGGCTATATTGGAAAGCCTGAGATAAGTATGTCTCCCTTACCACGTCCGTCAAACACAGCGGTGCTTAACACTGCTGTTATTTTTTTTTTATTGGCCAGAAACAGGTGTGGAGTTGGTGCTATTGGTACCTACACTACTAATAATTAGGTATATGATTATATGCATGAATGAATAATATAAATTTATGTTGTAAAAAAAAAATAGAAACCCTTTTTTGACACATAACGAGGAGAAAGTTATTTATGATTAATAATATATGTACATGAATATACTTAGTAAATCATGAAAACTATTTTTATCTAATCCCATAAGGCCTCTTCTAGATGTAAACCTCCCCTCGAGAGTTTTATCATAGTCGTTGCTTTATATATATCACGTAATGGTAAGTGGTTACTGCCGCCCGTGGATATCTGTAAGCACCTTCGTATAGGACATGGGTTATGTCTGAAGTCAATAAAATGCGTTGCTACTTTCGAGGACTAAGATGATCGCTTCATATGAGAGTGATGCAGCAAACACACCCGTCGTAACGCAAGAACTGCTTCACGCTATAAATAGGTGCGGTAGTGGTACTTCCGCAGTCGAACTAAACTGCAGAAACTACTTAAAGTTACACAAGTAATTTAATGAAAGTAGAATTAGTATGTCTTAATCTTTTAATAATTCATGTATTTGTAACGTGAAGCACTTTCTGCATTTGAGTGAAAGGGTGTGAATACCGGCTGACTTACATATGAGGCGACCATCTTAGTCCTCAGGAGTCTCCTACTCCTGAGGAATAAGATGGTCGCCTTGTTGTCGACTCCAGGTATAACCCTTGTTCTATAATAAGTTGGTTACAAATCTCTATGGGCGGCTGTAAGCACCTACCATCGGATGGACTGCCTACAAGTTTTCTAATAACATCTTAATTAAAATCATCATCTTAAAAAAGATCATTAAAGAGGCGCCCAATACCCGGACATTTTAACTGTGAAAAATATACAGGTTATTTTTACGAAAGTATTAAAATAATTTTCATTCATGCAAAAATAATATCTCAAATGTTACGCTTTTCAGTAAAAACAGTTGCTCTACTTAATTTCACTCATGCATTTTATATGATGAAAAATATTTGGGTACGTAATATTTTACCATATATATGAGTATATACGTATGTACATATGTTGTGCTGTATGAATTTGTGTGTGTGAAAGAGAATGAGAGAGTGAGTGAAAATTTCTTTAGCGCTAATAATTGCAATAAGTTTGGTTTTTTCTTGCCAACTAACGCCATCTCCAGGTATAAAGTGTAATTATTTGTCACATAGGACAAGCCTTAGGTCTACGCCGTAGCAATTCTTTTGATAGGTCTTCTATCCAATTCGGGATTTAGTCTTTATGAATTGCTCACTATACAAGTATTGTAAAAAAGTGAAGTAAATGCCGAATTATAAATCTTCTTTAATGTGAGATTATAGATCTATACTAAGTACGACCAGACTTTTGCAAATAATGAAGTATCTATATTTTAAACTAAATTCCCAAAAATAAATAGTTATCTATTCCACGTGTATATTTTTAATATAGTTGTATTGTATTCGTAAAAATATTAAATCACCCGCCAAACAAACCAACGTACAAAATTGAAAAATTTACGTATAAATTATGTAATAGGTTACGAAGGAGACACAAAATAATATAAATCTGAAACCTAAACACCTGAGCGTTCGATGTCTCCATGATTATGAATGGGGTACGTTCCCCCTGCCACCCCCGCGAATGTAATTTATACTTTATTTCCTTCCTACAAAATATATTTTGCAGTGCAATCAAAAAAGAAATACTTAAAAATAACCGAATTAGTGCTTGAAGAGCGCTCCCGCGTATTTGTATCGGACCGACCTTATTTATACATAAATAGAGTACATTTTACGGCAGCTAAAATCACCTGTATATATTGTGTCGTGCAAAACTAGCCTTTATACGAACGCAATAAGAATCAAAATGCGTAGAGAGCTTGCTAAGCTTCTTTTTATAGCCATATCGCCGTATAGGTCGCTAATTCATATTACTGATGCGAGTTCAATGCAATTTGAGCTCTCGGAAGCAAGACTAAAGCAGGGTTTCAACGATTTGTGCGGTGTGGAGTCTGTAAAGGGATGTTTACACCCCGACTGGGGCTCAGCCCGGGCCGCTTGTATCCTGAGCGACCGACCCCCGCACTCCAACCCCCTATTTTCCCGGGCTGCACTTGCACAAGTTCGAAACTGTACGATTCGTGATAAATTTACCCTTAAAATTTCCTAGCTACGGTCGATTTTCAAAGTTTTGAATTAAATTTTGATTTAGCCATTCGGGAAGCGATTACTATTCTTAAAAGACCTAAGGGCCATTGAAACGTTATACGTTAATTTGTTGAATGTACTCGGTAAGACCGAATGGTTCGTTGAGGAACGAACAATTGATGACTGATACTCGTATTAGGGGAAATTTGAATGCCACGGACGCAGACGTGGTTTTCGTTTTTGTGTATTTCACGATTCCCGTCGAGGGCTAATTAGTTATGAATGTGGAGTCTACTTTTTATGCCACCATGACACCACGATATAAGCGGCTCTTAATTATTTTTTATCATGTGTCTCTCTTAATAGGGTTATCACATCGTAATCATTAATGAACAATTAATAAATGAATAAAATCTTAATTGTCTCATTGCAAAGCCGACCCGCGTGACGAAGCGGTCACTATACCGATCCAACGCGCAGTGAGTCCCGGGTTTGATCCCCGGCCAGTCTAGATTTCTGTTCTGGGTCTGGGTGTTTATCTATTTGTTTTTGTGTGTCCATGGCACCAACGCCACAGGAGAAATCCTAGTGTGGGGCTATGAGTTTAGAAATCGTCTTAAACAAGATAGCAGTTAAGTATTAAGCTAGTTATAGTTACTTACATATGTATGTAGTTATAGTTTCTCACATATGTATGATTTTACCCTTTTGGTACGGAACCCTATAAATGTTTTTAGGGTTCCGTACCAAAAGGGTAAAAACAGGACCGTATTACTAAGACTCCGCTGTCCGTCTGTATGTCACCTGTCACATGATCCGTGATAGCTAGACAGTTGAAATTTTCACAGTTGATTCTTTTCTGTTGCCGCTATAACAACAAATACTAAAAACAGAATAAAATTAACATTTAAGGCAGGGGAGCTCCCAAAGAACAAATGTAATTTTTTTGCTCTATATTAATAACGACAAGAGCAAGTAGAGGCCAAGTAGATGCTTCAAATATATATAAAATGTTTATTTACTAATTAGTATGAAAATAATTAAATCACATAAATATTTAACAGGGGTTCCCATACAACAACCGTGCTATTTTTGCCTTTTTTAAAGTTTTACAAGGTGGTAGAACCAGTGTAATCCGACGGAGAAGGTAACACCGCCACACCTATTTCTAGCGTGAAGCAGTTCTTGTGTTTCTGCGGAAGGGTGTGGTTGCCGGCTCACATTTATACGAGGCGACCATCTCGGGTGTAGCAAAGCATCTGTGACAGACTTCAGAACCCCTGTTCTATATGAAGTTGCTTACAAATGTCATAGACGGCAGTAACCACTTACCATCAGGTGGGATACTTACTCGTTTGCTACTTCATATTTATAATAATTATATATATAAGCAGACGTCGCTCTTACGCGTCGTCGCATTTTTTTCTATAATTGCGAGACTTTTCTATAATCTGCGTCCCAAGGGATGTTCCTATTTGATCGAAAATATCAGTACCACGGGACACGTTACATTGGGGAGTTTCTAGTTTTCGATTCTCAAATTGAATTAGATTCTTTTCCGTTCCAACATGGGGTATAGAACTTACGAACGCGATGTCCCGAGGGATTCGGGAGTAATTCGGTAAAATTCAGGAATGCTCGTTAGAATTGCATTGTGCATCTGTCGAATGCAACGGATTTACGTGCAGGCACTCGGGAATTGTAGAGTGAATTTTTAATATTAAGTGCTTTGTACTAAATATTAAAGTAATATAAACTGTAGTGATACTATGATTGAATCCAAATAGAACTTTAGTCGTATGCTGATAAGATGTCCGTGGGTGGCTCCTTAGATAAATAGCTGCTTTGTTACAAACTAGTAACATTGTTGAAAACATTAAAATAAATTAAACAACCTTTTTTCCGTACTATTTTGAATTCTACAAATTAAGCTCTTTCATTTCATATCCATATTAGGTGGGTTGGACAAAAATATATATGCCGCCATTGTCATCATTATATATATTTTGATATAATTGCATTGTCAGAACTTAATGTGTGTTCCCAATTTCAGCTCGATTGGACCCTGAGAAGTGGGTAAAATTCAGCTTGCAAGATTTGACTGAAACATACATACAAACATTGCAAGTTAAATAAAAGCTTTTAAAAAATTCGACTGCCTTAACGTTTTTTTTGTTCATAATGATATATTTAATTTAATGCTTTATATGAGTTTTTGTCAAAACAGCTACGTAAGAGTATGTATCATATAACGTACGTCACATTCCAAAATGAGTCGATTGTAATGATTTGTCTTACGTCACTATCCGTCAAGTCGTTGGGGCTGTAGTGTAAGCCAAAGAAATGGACATACATACAAACAAACATACATACGCTCGAAAAACATTACCCTTCTTCTGACGCACCCAACTGCCTCACAAGGAGGGTAATGTTTTTCGAGAGTGAAGAAAAAGAGAGTGTTATAATCTGTTTTTAATATTATTAATTCATATTATAATTTTTTGCTTACGATGCAGTCCTGAATTCTTCAGTGGAAGAAACTATTATTACTTTTTAGTATTATCAAAGGTGGTAAAAGCGTTCTTAGTTAGATAACTCTACTTAATAACAGACCTTATGTTATGAGTTCCAACGTATTCCTCAGGTGAAGTAACGCATTTGTAGCCGACCTCTGGTACAATTCTAATAGAATCTGGGGTCGATTATAAAAATTCTGTGGATATGTGACGACCCGCGTGGTCGAGCGGTCACCATACCGGTCTGACACGCAATGGGTCCCGGGTTCGATTCCCGGCCAGACAGAAATATGAATGTTGAGTTTCGATTTCTGTTCTGGGTCTGGGTGTTTGTGTATTCGTGTTTGTGTATCCATGGCACCTACGACACAGGAGAAAATCCTAGTGTGGGGCTATGGGTGTAGAAAGCGTGTTATTGTGTTAAACTGTCATTAAAGTTATTAAAGGTGTTTATATGCTCGTTTGATACTGCTATTCTATGAAAATGTACTATACGCTGTTAATTCGTGACTTTTTCACGAATTAAACTAACCTTGTACACAATGATACTGAAACTAAGAGATGCATAATATGAGTGAACTAAACAGAATGTTACAGTCAGTTGAGAGCTGTTAGCGACTGTTTTCAAAAAGTTTTACGTACTGTACCATGTTAAACTGGATCCGTAACATGCCAACTACTGTGTTACAGGTTGTTGAGGAATGCGTGTCTCGTTTTAAATTTAAAAATGTCGTCATCTATATTCATGTATTTGTATGATTTTTTGGTATATTGCTAAAAAAATAATCCTTGGGTATTAGTGGTAATAAGTACAGAAGAAAATATATTATTCTAACGAAAGCTGAATAGTGAATTATAACTGTATTATGAGTATTTTTTTGAATTTTAGCCGTTTTATTTCCGTAGTAATTCGGTTCAGTCAGCAATACTGAATAATAATGAAAAGAAAAACTGAGAAATGTAATATTAAAAAAATAAATTGATATAATTAATTTTCATTTTATTTTTATATGGAAGTGGCAAACGAGCATGCAGTTCACCTGATGGCATTTGCTACTTATGGATGTCTGTGCATCCACAGATAACTGACTCTGCAGACTGACTGACTTGCAGTGACTCGTATATATATATAAGTTTCCCTTACCACATCTATTATTTGCTACTTGTATAAACAAAGTGGACTGAATATCCATTTGCTACTTCTCTACAATGAAAACAGTTGCTCCCCTAACACAAAAATATAGGTCTTACTACGAAGACTTGTTTTATATTATACCAACCGTATTTGTTGCTACGGTTCATACAAAAGTTTTATAGAAAACGAGCGCGAAGCACATCGGCTACTAGGAATATGATTCGTTCGAAAATAGCAAAATAGCATTCTACATTCTCCAAAGGCCGTGGAGAGCGCTTATGTCCGGTTTTCTGTTCAAAATGCGATGCTCGGCGTTTTTCAGTGGAAATGCAAAATTCGGCGCAAAGTTCTCAGTCTATGCAAGCCTGAAAAACGTGTAATGGAGAGAAAATTTTCGGGTCAGTGGTGAAAGCCTGAATATAATTAGGTTATGTAAAAATATGATACGGATTTTTTTGTGAATTTTATTATGTAGCTCGTTGTTGATAATAATTTATAAAGGGTTGGAGTAACTAATAACATCGTTAAAATATTAAAACAAAAAATCCGACAGCTGAACACGATTTTTTTGTTCAGAATGAATATAATTATATTAATTTAACGCACATACGAGATTTTGTCAAAAAAGTGAAACAAAATAATTCATATATTTTTAAATGGGCTATTTTTATTAGTTTTCATTTGATATCCATATTGTCGTAATAGTGAACAAATTCGTCCATCCCCCCTCTATTTCCAAGCGCCATTTTAAAATATTATATAGCCTATGGGACTGCAAAATAAGATGATTCTAATGATATGTCACAATCCATCAAGCCGTTTGGGCTGTAGCACGTGCCAAAGAAATGGACATACATACAAACAAACATACATACGTTTAAAAACATTACACTCCTTTACATTAGTCCTCAGGAGCAACTCATCTGTTGCCAACGTCAACTAAGGCTAATCTTATCTGTGGTTGATTGCTGATACACATGAGCGGCAGTGTCCATTTACCATTTGAACATGCAACTAAAGTCAAGTTAGAATGCGATTTTAATGGTTAGTCGTTAATGACTCCTGCTAACTCTTTAGCTTCAACTTAATCCTCAAGTATGGCTACCTGTCTCACTTCCAAAACATCGCATCATGATCTCAAGTAGGAATTCACTCCTATTTACATTTGATGACAGATGTCGATGAAGTGACAACCTTCTAAAACTCAAACACCATACATGTTTGCTTCTTTTATTTTATAAAAAAAACATCTCATCAAAATAAATAGTACAGTAAAACGCACATCATAAAATAAAAAAATGCTATAGATAATCCTACAGACAGAGCGAAATCGTCGCACAAAAGGGAGTGTAAGGGAGCGACCCCGCGTGGCGTTCATTAAACCGCATTGTGCTGCCCGCACGGTACATGTTCGTATTATCATGTGCGCTCTGGATATAGCTGTCCTGTGGACGCTTGATAAAAATTCAATGGGGATACTCGTAACTGTAGTGGAACGCCAAAAATGTGTGTTCCCTCGTGATATTTATTAATCGTTTTTGGGTAACGACTGTGATTCACTTTTTTTAGATTTTTTTCCTTTTAAAAATACTAAAATTCACATCAAAGTAGTAAAAAAATAGAATTTATTGATAAATTTTAATACACACATCAATGATAGGAATAAACATGTAATAATTGCGTTTTTTTGAAGTGAAACTTATTTGGAATCGTGATTTTAAACTCGATGAAACGAGAATGCGTCGCGATAAAATACAAACACGTAAAAGCGTTGGATAAAGTCGGCGAGAGAATGAGAAGAGATATTTCATTAGACAGTATTTTATAATTTCGGTCTACTATATATTATTAATATTATATTATTGTCTATTATTATCCATTATCTCTTGTAGACTACTTTTCACAAGTTTCACTTCTGCCGTGTGTGAATTGCACATACACACGATTTTTTATAAAGCACGCTATAATTTTACTCATGTATTAAGACTAATAGAAGAATACAAATATGCTGTTAAGATGAGATGCAGCTATATTAAGTATATCCTGATAGTAGACTTAATACAGCTGTATCTCAACTCATCAGGTCAGAACATCATATCATTAATATCTGTCAGATAGCAAGTGATCGACTCACTTTTATATGAGGCGATCATTTCATTCCTAGGTACTAGCAACGCATCTGTGATCGACTTCAGATAGAACCACTGTTCTTCATAAAGTTGCTTAAAATTAAAATTAAAAGGAGGACTGCGTGCTCTCTTTGACATCTGAATCAATTTTAGCGATATTTCATATGTTACAATCCTTCAAGCCGTTTGAGCTCTAGGGCGTGCCAAGGCTATGGACGTATGTACATAACATTACTCTCCTTCTGACACAGTTGAGTAAAAAGTTGCGACGATGTAGCAAGTATTTTTAATATTCTTTATATGAAAATTGGAGCGAGCGAGCTCATAATGTTATTAAACATCGGAAGGGTTATTGAAACTGAGCAAGACGGAGTGCAGCTCGTGTAAACAGCTTTCCAGATTGAGAGCGGATGAATGATAAATATTAGCTCCCGTATGTAAAGGCGCTCTTACGTCTTAAACTGGAGAAATTGGAATTTTCACGTAAATAAGAACCTTAGAAAGCTCATGTCTTTTAACTTGTAATATATCTTAAGAATACATTCATTTTCAAGATACTTGACGAAGATTAGATGAATATTTCAAAAATGCCATACCTTTAAAATATGAAGCGAAAAGGAAACTTATTTACAATAATAAAACATCAAAATAAAATGTTTCAGCTGAAGAGCGTATTAAATAAATGGACATACATACAAGAACATAAGATCAAAACAAAAATTACATTTTTCTGATGTAGTTTGGAAAAACAATACAGCTATACTTTAATTTAAATGTGTAACAATTCACAATGGCGATCTAGTCTTTCTAAAATTACCGACATGCTAACATAACTGGCTGAAGTAGCAATAGATCGGTTACATCGTTCAAAGGAAAACAATCAATGACTAAAGAAAAGATTTTAGAAAGGCGACCACTTATAAAACAGTCCTCCTTAGTAAATTTATTTTTAAATATATTGTTTTGCTTACGTACAAAAGCAACACCCTACGTATTCCCAAAATAGATGTGTACTGGACTAATTAATTTGCAATTTTATCTATGAGCCATTGACTCGTATCGATAGTGTCCCTCGTCACACGGTCCACTGACTGCGAACGGGCTCATGTAAAGCATTCTTTTATCTTTTTTCTTTTCTCATGGTCCTCCGAGCCGGATCCTTTTAAGTTCATAATCAATTTCATTTCATCAGAACATCTAACGGGCGATCGTTCGCATGGATGAGTTGATATGAACCTTTTTCTTTAAATAGATATCTTTGATTTGATTGTATTTGAAGACTTATTAAGAATGGATTATTTTGCGAGCGTATGAAATACATACATATGTCGTTCTACTAATTCGTACTTGGCCAGCGCGGTGGACTATGGCCTGAAACTCTCTCACTCTGAGAGAAGACTCGTGCCCAGCAGTGGGACAATAATGAGTTGATGATGATGTATGTATGTCACACACTACTACAGTCCAGACGGCTTGACGGATTCTAACATACGAGTATGACATATCATTGGAATCGTTATAGTATGCAGAGAGCGATGAGCGATGGGAAAAAGGGAGGGAAAAGGGATGATTTTATATGCAGTAGCTGGGCAACGGCAGCCCCTGAAAGAATAGTTTCGGCTGTTTGTTAATTGATAGTGTTGATCGAAAATGTAGCTATTCAATAGAAGCAATTATCTTAACGTGCCCTTCGAAGCACGAACTTCTCGTACACATGTTACCAGCGGTCATCCATCCAATACCCGGCCGGGGCCAATGTTGCTTAACTTTGTAAATCTATGTCGTAAACAAGCCGCGGGGCGCCCCATGCTTCCTACGTCATGTACCTCATACATCGCGATAATTGCTTGTCAACAAGTCATACTCAGCCGAGCTCGCCTGCGGCGTCTTATTGCCATTATGTTAATCTATGGATGGCTTATACATGTGTTGTTGTGTGGTCTTGATGTGTATGTATGGAAATGTTATATAATTATCACATTTACTGGCATAAAGCATTAGTTCAAGCAGAGCAGGGATAACCGAATGGCTCGCACCACAGATTTTTTATTTTATTTTGTATATTAGTAAGTAATTATCACTGATTTAAGGCGAAGAAAAACATCGTGAGAACCTATATGCCTAAGAGATGTTTAAAAAGTTCTTAAGGGTATGTGAAGTCTACTAATTCACGCTTGGCCAGCGTGGTAGACTATGGCCTAAAACTGTCTCAATCTGACAGAAGAAGCCTAGTAGTGGGACAATTATGGGTTGACGCTGAATGCAACGCATCTATGTATATTTTGAAATGAAGGATCAAGATTCGCCAACGTAAGGCGCCACGAAACGGCGCTGCAAGCATCACCGTGCATTTTTAGTAAATTTCGCTAGAGTTTTCTACGAAATTCCGTAGTCACATAAGAATGGACATATACATTTGTTCTTAACGAACAACGCTTGCAGCGCTAAAAGAAAAACGGTTGAAGTGAATATTTCAGGATTTTCAGTTTATATAGTAGTATAGTTTATTGAAATCGGAAATAAAAACACAAATATTTATATTTAAACAAAATTATATATGTATTTTTTTATAACATGAATAAGTAAAAGGACTAGTGGCATAGCGTGCTTTGTAGGGGCCCTGTTTCAAAATTTGCCTAAGGGCCCTGATAAAGGGTAAATGTTTCTCACAAGAGAAACAACAATGCTTGCGTCAAATTAAAATGGATATTTACTGATTATAATTTATAGCTTTACTTACATTCACATTTCTAAGGATTGTAATCCATTTTAACATTTTTTTGCTTATACACGTAAGGGGCCTCTATAGCCTGGAGGCCCCGTGGCATTGATACTGCGGTAGTTGCTACGCTCCTAAAAAGGATAGTCATAGGTCACTTTCGGATTTTAAATACAGATGGTCCTAGAGAGGCGTAGTAGTCTTCTAGACTCCCTTAGACTTTATTTCCTTAGACTTCAGTTCTTCCTTAGACTTTTTCATTTCGACTTATTCCTCTGGTATAACGGTCGTTGATTTTTCTAAAATGATGTTCGTATTAGAATTTAATGAAAGGAAAACATAAAAAAGCGGGTTCTCAAAGGTGTGTGAAGTCTACCAATTCGCAACCAGCGCGGTGGACTATGGCCTAAAACTCTCTCGTTTTGAGAGAAGACCCGTGCCCAGCAGTGGGACAATAATGGGTTGACGACATAACAGTCGCATCATAGTAGTAGGATATTCCCGTTTGAAGTCGTTTACATGTTCATAGGCAATAGTAGCCACTTATAACACTGGCAGTGGAATTTGCCATAAAGGATTAAGGGTTGTTCAATCAATACTAATCCCGGCTCTGCAAATAGATAGTTAAAGCAAGTCGCGCTTACACACGCTAATCATATCTGTGTGTGTTTGGTTCCCTGCAATAATAATGTGGCGTGGAGTGGCACAGAGTAGCGTGAAGGTAGAGTAAGTTAAATTATTCTAGGAGTTTCTCGTGACATATTCCATTTTTTCACGTAGTTTGTATCGTTATATGTTTTGTATTTATTTGGTATTTACTCGCGTGAAATGGATTACTAGCACCGTCTCAATACGATTATTTGTCTACTGCGTTCATACAATACAGAATGTACGCACGCTTGGAAAACGTTTAAAAAAATGAATCTGCTGTATCAAAACAGTCAAACAGATCAAAGCAAGCTAAAGCAAATAAAGCTTTAAAGCCAATGTAAAAACATTTACGCCGCACCTTAAAAATATTGTGATATCGTATCTAATCTTACCATGGTATCCTTTAGGATAGTGTTATTAACCTCAGATTCAATGAAGTGTTTATACGGATAGTCACTGATATGTTCTACATAAAACGTTGGATGCACAAATATAAATGGCTACGGAAAGGTGAAAAGTTGAACCTTTGCGGGTTAAACTTAATTCGTTTTAAAATCCTATAATTTTATTAGTAACAACTCATTTAAATCATAAAAGCTTAAAAGAAAATATATAATTTAAAAAAGAGTAATTCATAAGGAACAGGAGCAAATTTAAGTAAAATGCACAGTCTCTGACAGTTGTTAATCTGTGGCGGTATTTTAATTAAGTCCCGCTTGCAAAGGACTGTCTACGGGCTAGTGTTTGCCTGTTCATATCTCCGTAACTTGTAATGGCCGCCGTTTTATTTTTGTTTCGCTTTGAAATACACTTATGTGGACTTTAAAGTCGCCAGACCGTTATCACTGAGAGCTAGCCCTCCGGGGTTTAATAATAAACTTTATAGGATAGATTTTGGACGGATCTGTATTTATTTAGCTATTTGCACAACACTCAATGTACGTTGCACAATAAAATTATGTCAAAGGAATAAATATATTCATTTTATCAAGAAACATGTATACCATTTATCAAATGCAACACTTATTATGTGAGACAGTCTCTACACACAGATGGCCATACAAAATTAAAAAAGTTGAATATTTTTTTTACTTATTTACAAGTATATGTGAAATAAAGTGTGTTTAGTAGAATGATAATAAGATTTTTTTTACAATAATAACGTCACATTAGGATCCATATTGTGGGTAACAGACAGGATAAAGACGAGTACACAAAATGTAGAACTGGAATTAGATATTTTTCGGTGACCACTACGCCTCGCCAAAATCTGTTAAATTTTGTACCAGATAAACATTCATAATATGTTTCTTTTTAATATTTATGGTAACATCATAAAATAGTTTTCATTCCCTATAAAGTCCGTATTAGGAATTATTTCTTGTGACCCTTTGTCAGTACTAGTCTATAAGAAATTCTCGTTCTTCCTTGTGTCTAGACACAGCGATTGAATGTGTGTTTTCAATGTATATAATAAATAATCTGTGTAATGATGTTTAAAATTTATGAGTACTTTATTAGCATGGCCGTATATGTGCGGTGATCGGGGTATTTGATACCATTTCCAAAATCGATAACCTGAATGTAAGTATTAAATGCAATTAAAAAAAAAATGTCTTTCAAGTCCCAACTGTGCGTTCTAGTTATAAAATACGGAATTCAAATATCACGAAAATTTTCGAATGCGAATTCCTGATAAGTCAACCCGATCAAAAAAACCAGACATATGCGTCAAGGCTTAAGATAAGTGTTCTAATCTCATTTAAATTGTTTCAGGTATGTATTTTCGTCAGTAACAATTTTCTGGATACATAAATTTGGAAAATGGTAAGTCTTAACAAGAATTATTACTATTTTATTCGTCATTTAAATTTTGATTGCCACAATAATTAACAAAGTTAAAACTTTCAACAGTTTTCTGAGGATTTCGTCGAGATTCCCTTAAAAATAAGTTAACTCGGAAAAATAACAAGTAAAATGAGTAAATCGCGGCGATAAATACATTTATGCTGAAAAATAAAATTTTAGTGTTGATTTGTTGCACTGTTCCAACGGAAACCCAAGCGAGATGACCCGGGCATTGAAAGACCGCCATAATTTAGCCCATGGAAATCGAGAGCTGTTTTTAATTCAAAGAAATATGAAGAAACTCATTAGCGGGCGCTCGCTTCTTGCGTTTAATATTATTTTTTTGTGTCACCGCGAAACATTTTCATGAAAAGGGTTTTTTTGATATTTTTATTATTTATTCAAACGACAACCCCTTAATTAGCTGTCGGGGTTTATGAAAAAATTGAGGGCGGACTCTCGTTAGTACATAAAACAGGAACCGAATCCGCAGCGGCGAACGGAAGCGTAGGGTGTGTTCATAATAAATGGAGTTGACTTATGGTGTAAGAAACATGCTATCTTGTATAGTTTCAATTATTTTTTTAATGTAAGGAACTCATTGCCTATAGACATTTGTAACACCAGATGAGACATCAATGCAGTTTATATTCAAGTGGTATCTCAAAAATTATTTTTCTCTTTTTAAACATTTAGTAAAAGTAACGGTACAATTTCAGCTATGTAAAATCCCTATGAATGTTCAAATTTAATTACTAAACGTTAGTGTTTACTAATTTTTTTGTATTAAAATATATGCGTATAAAAATTCTGTAAGTTACATAATTTTGAATACCTCATATAATTTGTAAATCTATATATATAAAAGCGAAAGGATGCTTACTCACTCACTCACTCAATTACTGACTAAACATCGCAGAGCCTAAACTACTGAAGGTAGAAACATGAAATTTTGACATGAGGTCCTTCTTATGACGTAGACGTCAGCTAAGAACAGATTTTTTTAAACTCCACCTCTAATAGGGTTAAATAAGGGTTGCGAGTTTGTATGGAACTCCGTCAATTTTGATTCAACTTCAATGAAATTTGGTATTTGGCTTTGTCATTTCATATAATGAAATAGTATTATTACAGATTTTGGAATATCAACCCTTAAGAGGGTGAAATAGGGGTAAAATGTTTTTTTGGAAGTCAAGACAATTTTGATGCAAGCTATTTGAAACTTTGTATTTGGCTTGATGATTTAATAAAAAAAATATTTATTTCACTTTTTTTGGACAATCAACCCCTAAGATGGTCAAATAAGGGTTGCAAGTTTATATGGAACTCCGCCAATTTTAATCCAAGCATG
>DWNE01003812.1:0-16116 GCA_018249875.1 Cecropterus toxeus
CTATGCCCTGTGGTTTCATGCCTTTAAAGAATTTATACCTTAATATTATAAAGCTGAAGAGTTTGGTTGAACGCGCTTATGTCTGAAACCACTTGTTCGAATTGAAAAAAAAATGTGTTGAAGAGTCCACTTATTAAGGAAGGCTGTAGGCTTTATGACATCGCCCAATGTTTTTTTGTTATGTAATTATGCTGAACTTTTATTTTCATTATATGGATAGAAAGTAAGTTTTCTGCATGAAATTCTGATAGTTATGCAAATCAATCTTTATTTTAAGTGAAAATCTTTCAATTTAAAGCATAATATTGTTTCAGAAAAATAAACGTAGAGCATAAGTTATGTTCTTTACATATAATAATAAAAATAAAATTACTGGATGCAACTTTTTGCATGCACAAATTTTTAACGCGCACTAGTTCGAAAGATTCAGAGGGATCAAACTTGGGAGCGAATAGAGAATGGTTATTTGATGTCAAATAGAAGTTACCTGATTATGCTGAGACGTGTACAGTCTGCCGTCAGCGTGGGGTAAGTGGACCGACTTGATCCTGCTCTGCGTGAGGTCGTACCGGATGATGTCTCCTGGGTTCCCGGACTCGTTGGCTTGGTAGAAGAACGACCCGCTGTAAACTATGTGGCCGTTGCCCTGGTAAATAAGGTTTTAGAGTTGGTGCAAATAATAAATAAATAGAAATTTAACATGTCATGTAAAGATTTCATGATCAAGAATGTAAAATCTTTTCAATGTATTTTTTTTAAGTAAGCTTTTTAATGCTGCATTTATTTTAATCCAGTCGTTTCCACAATATTGTAATGCATCGGTTAGAAATAATTAAAAACTTTACTGATGATTTTTGTAACAATATTACTGATGATTGTTGTAACAGTATTAGTAGACTTCACACACCTTTGAGAACTTTTCTCAAAGGTGTGTGAAGTCTACTAATTCGCACTTGGCGAGCGCGGTGAACTATGGCCGAAAACTCTATCATTCTAAGAGATGACCAGTGCCCAGCAGTGGGAAAATAACGGGTTGACGAAACATCTATCACCCTTTCGAAGTTCAGTACTGAACATAAGTTTCAAACAATGGGTGTTTTTGCCTGTAGTCTCCGCGCCTGGCATGTGTCTTGGTGACCGCCGGTGATTTTATAAGAAACCGCTGCTGTTCATCTTCTGGATGTTGTACCTTAATTACCTCCTACGATATTCGCGAGAACAGAGCAAGTGGTGCCAGACAAGATCGGCCACCACTCCGATATTTCCTACTTCCACCAGATATACTCCGATGGAAGATCTGTCAGCAGTGGAACAGAAATAAGATAATGATAAAACACTTACATAGAAAGGCTTCTGTAGTTTATGGAACTCGTCCACATGGTCAGCCTTGAAGCTGGACTTAGTCCTGTACTCTCGGAGTCGCTCGACATCATTCTCCTGTGTCGTCCACAGCTTCTCTTTCTGAATATTGCGCAGCTTAAGATTAATTTGTGATGAAACGGAGGTAGCGCACAAAATACGAGATAATTCTAAGTATTCCTATTATTTCTTTTATTCCTATTATTTACATGAGGAAGTAACTAAATGGATGTCAAATAGGCACTGATGATATGAATTAACTGAACTTTATATGAGGGCTCAGGCAAAAGTAGTACAAAGGCCGAGGAAGTTTAATCCAAATTCAATCCAATCATATAGACTGACGATTTTCAGTGGTCATCTACATTCCATAGTGAATCTCCAAAGCATGTTCTTTATGAAGAGCCGTGGCGACTACTCGCCACTCATTAATAGATGGCACCAAAGCCTTCTGAATTGCGTGTTTTTTTTTAAGATATTTTAACATCAGTCGGAGCATGACCGCTTCCTAAGCATTATGACCTAACCTGGTAGGAAATTTCTCTTTTCCAAAGGGCCTTTATTACTTTGTATAAATTATGTTTCATCCATGATGTTAGTTTCAATATTACCTGATGTTCAGATGCATTCGAGTCTCTTAACCATGCTCCAAACAGTTCGTCCTTGTAGCGGTGGTATACTGGTTTACCAATAGCATAAAGCTGACAATCTGGAAATATAAAGATAATTAAACAATAATTTCTATTGTCTAAGTGTAGTGGCTGTAGCGTATCAAGTCAAACAAGATTCTTGTTTAGTCAAATGTAAGACAAGATACTGAAGCTAACTTATATTATGCAAGTCAAAAACCAATATATGTAAAGAAATTACCGTGTTATATACAAAAGAGAAACATAAAGGAGACTACTGAGGGTTCTACCACCTTAATTACTTACTAGTATTCCGTCTGGGTTTATACCCAATAGTGGAGTTCATAGAAGAAATGAGTAACAAGGCTCTATCACACCGCGGGCAGGACGGGCATCGCTGCACATGGCACAGTTCCTCGTACGAGGTTAGGGTGGGGGGCCTGGAGCCGTACTCCATGGGCTGTTGGACCTGCGTATGCTGGTTCGGACCTGGATCTGAAATCACAAATTAGTATGTATTCAATGTCTACAATATGCGTGAAGAGTAAAATGGAAAGTCTTTTGAAGACAGAAAAATATGTCAATCTATACTATCTATATACTTTTATACTATTATATATTTATATAAATCTGAAGAGTTTGTTCGTTTGAACGTGCTTATTTCAGGAACTACTGGTTCAAAATGGAAAATTATTTTTGTGTTGAATAGTCCATTCATCGAGGAAGGCTATAGGCTATATGACAAGGTATGTTTCTTTCTTATGTAATAACGGGTGAAACCGTAAGGCACATCTAGTTTTATCATATTACCTGTAGAATGACTATGTTTTGTCCTTTTCTTATGTTGCAGTGGAAGGGTGTGGTTTCGGCTCTCTTTTATATGAAACAATTTTAGGACTACCGAGCACTTACGCAAGTTGATTTTAGACAGCTCCTCTGTTCTATGTAAAGTTGCTTGCAGTTGTTTACGGGTAGCAGTGACTACTTACCATTAGTTCGACTGCATGCAGTTTGCTATTTCAATCTAAGATAAAGTTTATAACTTACACGTTAATCGAATGTGTCCCTTAACAGTTTGGTTATTGAGTTCGTTCTTCGCCACACAGCTGTACTGCCTTAGGTCATGTTCCCTGATTCCAGGGATCTCCAGCCTCATGATCCACCGCCAGGGGTCCCCGGTGGTCGCTACCTCAGTTTTGTACCTCGGTCCTTCGATGGTGACACCGTCGCACTCCCAAGCCAGAACGGGCTCTGGCCAAGCTTGAACCTAATAGAATATTAAGGTTTCTTGAAAATACTCAAGATTTTTGAAGACAATTTTTGGTTATTTATTTTATTGACATATACAGTGTACAATTACTTACATAATTTTGTCATTAAAAATACCAAATTGTAAACCAATTTTTTTTGACAAACGCGCAGCAAACATAATTGCGTGTGTGTGCGTGTAATAGTCATGCGTGTGTGTGTGTTTGCATAAGTGAGTGCATGCATGTATGGAATCTAGACATAATTGCGGTATTTGTTAGCCGGATAAATGCAATTGCTGCCTGAAAGTTTTAGTAAGGAAAATATAGAAAAGGAAGAATTTTCTGTTTGCTATTATCAAGCATAATGAATCATTTACAAATTTCAATATTAACTCTTTAAGAAAAGATGAACATACCTCACATTCGATTTTAGCTGTTTTGTTGAACACGTACACCACGTTATTTGGCACCCTTATGTAGGGGCTGACTGAAAAGTAAAAATAATTTTGTGAGAATTTTTAGATGTTTGTATTTTTCATGCTTATTGGCTGTGCCATTTTATGTCCCTCTATTGGTTGCGGGTACCACAATTAGGGAAGGTCTAAGGCTTACATAACAATACACATCATAACGAATTGCATCGCATGGCACGGTGTAATTCGTTATCATGTAACATATAATACAATATTCCTCAATTTTAAGTAGATTGAAGGTGGTAGAAGCCTTCATGGTTTGACTTCAGAGGCACCATCGCCTATTTCTGCCTATATCAGCGGTGTTAGGATTAGGTAATATTAATAATATTGTTAAAATAGTAAAACAAAAAAACATATTTGTTCATAATGATATATCTATTTCAACGCGTTATAAGAGTTTTTGACCAAATAGTCAAGTAAAAGTTCTATCATTTAAATAGTTTTAGAATGGTGAATTTACTAGTTTTCATTTGATATTCATATCACGATAGTAAAAAGTCATCTCCGCAACTTTTTCACAAATTTTTGGATTCTATTTTTAAAAATTATATAGCCTATATTAAGGAAGTATTTTGTTAAGTAACAAATGAGAAGATTCTCGTGATATGCCGTACGTCACAATCCATTAAGACGTTTGTGCTGTATCCCGTGCCAAAGAAATGGACATACATACAAAGAAACATATATACATACTCACGAAAAACAATACCTTCCTTCTGTCGAAATCGGATGAAAAGTACTCTACTTAGATACTTACAGTGGACCTCAACATCAGTGGTCTGGTTGGCAGGTGGCAGCATGCCATTATTGGCTAGACACACATACTTCCCGGTGTGCCAGCGAGAGACATTCGGAATGTTGAGGACGTGGCCGCTAACTGACGCGTCGCGCCAAGAACCCTGGAAGACCCAAATGCATATATCATCATATCATATCAATCAACGACTCTCGGGGCGAAGCGGTCGCCATACCATTCTCACATGTAAGGAACAACGCCGGAAGTCCTATTCTGGTCCCGGAACTACAGGGCCAAAACATAACGGGAGACCTATGTTCAGCAGTGGACTTGGACTGCTGATAGATGGGTAGATGATGTACGATGAATAATAATCGTTGAACAATAATATAAGATTTAACACGGGTAGGAAGGTAAAGAAATAGGAGAGGAGATTAACCTACAGTAGGTCATATTTGGCTCAAATAAGGATATTATGATCTGATATGAGAGACTACCTGAATGATGGGAGTACCATCAGCTCTGCGCCACTCGATGGTGGGTTCTGGGAATCCCTTGGGGTTGCAGTCCATACGCATTGTGTCTCCTTCCCGAACTATTAGCCTTGGATTATCCACTGGAAGAAATACACAAAATCGTACATAAAACGTAAGAAGAAACGTTTTTATTAATATTAGTCGTTAGTCACATGACTTCATGATTTCCTTTTAATGTTTAACAGCATTTAGTCTTGACTGAACAGATTTTTTTCGTAAAAGAAGATCAAATGATTGCTGGTAGCTAGAAGATTCTATAGTAGCTTGCTGAATCTCACCATCAAAGGTCTCTAAATTGTAAAGGTCCGCATCTATATGCGGAAAAGAATTAAATTTGAGGTCAAAGACAATAATTTCCAAATACAAATAACTTACAGGCAAAACTGGGCGGTATGAACAGCTGATTCTCCTTGGTGTAGTTGTAGATGGAGAGACCAGGCCTGCCAGCTGTACCATCTCGCCCGTCATTTCCACGTTGACCTTTAGGACCCATAGGTCCACGGTCGCCTTTTGGACCTCGGATGCCTGGTGGGCCCTGGGCTCCTGGCCTGCCTGGATTATATTTGTTTATTACTTATTTTTTGCAATAATTCAGGATTATTTCAATTGATATCTCTGAATTATCATTTACATTGACAGAAAATTTGATTTATGAGATATATTATTCATGATCTTAGATTAACTTTCTAAAATTTTAAATTAATTTAGATCTAGTGTCGTATTTTTTTTATTTATTATATTTTATACTATTCTGGACACCTGTATTAACTAAAAAATGCTACCTTAAAAATTAGTATAAGTAAATTTTTGAATTCTCTTCAAGAAAACTGTGTTGAATTGTCTCCTACCATCTTTGCCATCCTTTCCGTTTTTCCCTGGACTGCCATCCTTGCCAGGGATTCCGTCACGGCCGTCCATGCCTGGGGCGCCATCAGCACCATTTCTTCCAGACAGCCCATCCAGACCTGGCTCTCCTGGCACACCATCTCTGCCATCGAGGCCTGGGTTGCCGGAAAATCCTCGTTCTCCTAGAAATTGGGTATAAGTTAATGATCGGATCACAGCGTAAGTGATTTTAACCGACTTCAAAAAGGAGGAGGTTCTCAATTCATCTGTATTTTTTAAAAGTTACAACAAAACTTCGAATTATACTAATGATTCGACTGGGCTGGTACCACCGTCACGACTATTTCCAAAATGAAGCAGTTCATGCGTTGCGTTGGAACGGTGTAGATGCACATTAACTTAAATACAAGGAAGCAATCTTAGTCGTAAGGTGCGACAGCGCATCTTTAATTGACTTTCTTGAACCCCTATTCTATATAGGGTTAGTTACAAATGTCTGTTGGCGCCAATTTCCACTTAACATCATAAGACGCATGGAGCATATTTACCTTTTGGACCTGGTGGTCCTCTAAGCCCTGCGTGTCCGGGAGTACCAGGTGCTCCGGCGTCACCTCTGTCGCCTTTGGGTCCCGGTAGACCGGTAGGACCTTTCGGCCCTTGGACACCAGGCGGGCAGTACTTCTGCGTGGCTTTGCAGAAACCTTGCACTACATTGTACTGGAAAAATGTAACAAAAAAGTTTTTAAGTTAAAACTTATCCGGACTGCACGGATAACAGATGTTTTTCCAAATGTTTTCGATCGTTAGTATATGTGTGTGTATGTTATACGCTCTGTTGCCTAAAAAGTGGGGTTGGCAATATTTTCTTGAGAATCGCTCGGGTAATAAGCAAGTCGTCGAGATCCGAATAATCTTTATCACTTCCTCCTTACCCCGATATAGCCGTAAAATAAGAGTTCAGCAGGGTAAAATATTATACGTAAAGAGTTCAGGAGGGTAAAATATCATACGTACACATATTCCACATACGTACTCAAACGGCTTATGGTACGCCCTTACATTTGTTTCTAACGAAG
Organism: Cecropterus toxeus; assembly: GCA_018249875.1. Classification (NCBI taxonomy): domain Eukaryota; kingdom Metazoa; phylum Arthropoda; class Insecta; order Lepidoptera; family Hesperiidae; genus Cecropterus; species Cecropterus toxeus. The sequence continues at coordinate 6,909 of DWNE01003812.1, forward strand.
GCCATGACGTTAAACCATAAATTTCGCGAAATGTGTTACGTTCATGATTTTAATAATTATTAAATTACAAGAATTAAATTAAAAAGGCAAAGGAATAACCCATCTGATGGTAAGTAAGTATGTAATTTAGCTTTTTATTTTGAATTGTCAAAGTTTTTGTAATTTCTTTTCCTTATATATGCTCTGATTATTCTATCAATTCGTTGTATTACTTGCTTATATCGTACGCTGTCTTCACGTATAATCGTAATGTTACTTAAGTTCTTTCATCTATAAATTTCATCGTTTGGCTTAATTGGTGTACATGTTGGTGATCAAATTAAAACAAAAAGTACAAAGAACCGAGGTAATTCTAGAACAAAGAGAAATTTTCGAAGTACTTTTTGCCTCGCCTTAGCCTATAAACCAAAAAACGGAGCTGCAATCCGCAAACATAAATATCACATACAACACAACACGTGATTAGTTGTGACATGAAAACAAATTCTTTTTATTGAATTTAAATCCGAATTATCCTACTTTATCTCATACATATCGCGGCAAAGCTGAAGCCATAGGAACGAATTAATTCCTTTACATTGCTACATATTTCGTGCGTTACACTATGTTCATATTTCTTATTTTGAATAGCTTTTGGGGTCCATTGCTGGACAAAGTACTTCCTAGAGAGGGTTTTCTGCCAAAAGTCATCGCGCGTCGTATGCGTGTTGGTTGGTGACTGTAATGGGTTGTTACACAGGAAGACGGTTATGCCTATTTCCTGGGTTTTATCCCTCAGTCATATTCTACCACATCCACGTGAAGAGAGGGAGGACCACACGGCACAGATCATTACTATTGCAGTAAATGTATTTATTTCGTGTAATCAGAAAAAAATATACAAATGACAATAAGTCTAAATATAGTGGTTATTTACATTTTGTTACATTGTTAATGTTATTAAAAATACTTCGGGTTAACATCGGTACTAAAGTATAGCTGCATAGTGAGATTAAGGCAAATATCTGTATTTCCTTGTGATAGTGGTAGAGTTTTGGTTAAAAGCGTGTGGTTATGACTTTTCATTCCTATAACCACATTTCATTCGGTACAATTTCATTTAACATATATTGTTTCGGGTTGATTAGAGGCCTTCATAAATGGAAGTGTCGACCCACTATTACGAGAACTATACGCTTATATGTTACTGCAATTTCTAACTGGACAAACATATGTGTAACATGATATATATAAAGTTAATTGTTAATGTGTACGTTATAAGCGAAGTACACTTTTACTACATTCACTTGTATGTTAGTCCTCGGTAGTTTGCGATTTGTTCTAGATAGAGCCCCTGTTTTAAATGAAGTTGCTTACAAATGTCCATGTACGGCAATGATCATTCCGTGGAATGCATGTTTTTTTGCTACTTCAATCTATATATATAAAAGGCAATTCCGACTCACTGACTTATATATCAACGCACAGGCGAAACTACTGTACCTAGAAACCTAAAATTTGGTACAAGGGTTCCTTTCATGGTGTAAGTGAACGATAAGAAAGGATTTTTAGAAATCCTACCCCTAAGGGGGGTAATCATATACTCTTTTATATAAACTTTTATATAAGCTTTTAACCCCTAAATAGGGGTTAAAGGTTTATATGAAAGTTTACCAATATTGAAGCAACCTCTATGAAACTCAGTATCTGGCTTTATGGGCAGAAATAATTAATGTAAACAGATACACCAATTTGTTTTAATGTCCAGCGAAGTGGACACGGGTCTGTTAGTCCTATACAAAAAGACGTATGTGTTTAGATACTTACGGGTACTCTTGAGTAGCTAGTAAGCCACACCCAGGTGTCGCCCCCGGGTGCCGGACCCTTAGCACCAGTTTTCCGCATCTCCGCAGCATCTTTCTCTTCGAGTTCTGCCCTCATCTTAGGGTTGAAGAATTCTACATGCGGCGCAACTGTGTTGTCTTCTTGGATTGGTGATGGTTTCTATATCAAAAAATCTTTCATTTGCGTACAAGTTTTATCAACATTGGTCTAGCTGATTTCTATGTTAGCCAGGTAGAGCGGTAAAAACGTGTTTTAGGTTTGGCAAGCGTATGAATTAAGAAAACGAAAGCAGTTAATTTTTGAAATTTCAGACTGAAATACTTCCATATTCATCTGATTGGTCTTTATTGGGTTGGCATTATTTATAGTAATAAGGTCTACATTATACCTCATCGGAAAAATGTTTTGTGGACATAGATCGGAGTTAATAACGACAAGCTAAACAATTAAACAATGGTCAAAAAATGTCATGAGGAAATCTATATTTATCCAAACTTTATCCTAGAATGAAGGGATACAGACTACCGATAGAAAGTAGTTACCGTCGCTTATAGCAATAGCGGCATCGCCAAAAAGAATTACTCATTTTCTATAATTCTTCAAGTGCCCCGTGTCGTGGCTCTCTAGGAATACCTCGAGATACTTTAGATATTACTTATACAGAAAGTAACTTTGGTAAGTTCATTATAGTTATGTATAAAATGTTCTCAAAAGCACGTGATATCTACCGATCACTTGTGAATCACAAGTCTACAAAACTTGGCCAAAGTGAAACATGACATGTCATGCGACTCCTGCAACAATGGTAGGTATAGTGTTTGGAGACGAAAGGCTAAACAAATACGACGCATAGAAAGAAAAAGTGCAATAAGGGGTGCTTCACGCTGAGTGTAAAATGGAGCTGAAAATAGATGTCGGCGCCAAGCCAAGTGCTCCTTAGTAGTTTCCACTCAAAAAATCAAAGGTCAATCATAATTAACAATGTTGTTTTTGAATTAAGAGGAAATGAAGTTGCTGAATAAACAGTAATTGTGATGGCAACACTTGATGAACCGGAATTTTGATTTGAATTTAGTAGGGTTACTGTAATATATAAGTTACATTTCTTGTACATTTTCGTGGGCAACTAAGATGAATTGATTGAACGATGAAGGGAATGAATTATTGTCTTCATCATTCAATTATTGTCTTTTTCAAGTTATACGAAGTTATTTATCTTCTGCGATCTCTCTAATACGCGCAGTCAAGAGCGATTATAGGAAGTTTTAATCCAGAATTGATATATAATTATAATACTAAGGACTCGTTTGTTCCAATTTCATGTTATGTTAATCTTCAGTTAAGTATGTTATCAAGATTGGGAATTTAAGATTTGGGTACCCACTATGGGTACCCAAACTTATTTAGTGTACCACAATGCCGTTGGCTGCTTGTAGCAGATAAAAATTATATATAGAATAGAACACAGTATCAACTTGTTTTCTATTAAAAGTTCTACCAGTACCAGCATAGCATCTCTTTTCAGTCTTCTAGGCGTAGGATCCGTTGCTTTATTCAAATAAGCCTCGATAGTTTCTTCTAGATGATCCTGCATCAGACTTCTCATTAAACTCTTAGCTTCCTTATCGAGAATTTCTTTAAGCTCCACATTTCCTACGTAATTGTATGTATGCACGAGTAGCGATAAAACTGCGCACACGCACGCAAACACTGAAAGTTTCCTACAGCAAGAACTTTCCACTATACGTTCAGTTGATATTTTTCTTTTCACTGCCCTAGTTTCCGACTTCATCTTTACATTGTTTTATATTACCTATACCAGTAATGTTTATAACAATCACAGTAACTTCACAATAATTTTTTTCACAACCGATAATGAAGGGCCAAACCATCTAATTCGAATTTAGTTCCCCACTCAGTGTGTAAGTGTAGTAGCTGATATTGTTAGCGGGTTACTGAGTTATCTGAATATAATCCGGACAAATATGGGTCTTCCGGTACGATACGAGTTGCACAAGCGCGCACAACGATAACCAATTGAGTCCCGGACTATTAACGCGATGAATTCAATCACATTCGACAGCAGGATCGGGTCGTCTCAAGATGTTCTCACACGAGAAGTTTTGCCCTGTTTTTTATTTTAATAGTATTTGAATTTATAATTTTATTGCGTATTCTTACTTAATACTAATTGATTTCATCAATTATTTTAAGGGACGGGATATTATATACGGGAGAAATTCTACATGCTTGGGATACCTGCATAAAGGCCGTAAAGGTATGTGAAGTCTGCGAATCAGTGACAAAGTGCCAATGATTTCATTTTCTGGTAGAAAACTCAAGTCTAATAGTGAGCCAGTAAAATTTGATGATTGTATTTCATCTTATACTTTCTTTATACTACTGCTTGTATCATTTAAAACATGTTGTTACGAATAACGAACAGTACTACATTTTATTAGTATTATAGCTTGAGTATAATTAAAATTATCATAGAAACGTTAGATTTACGAGATTCTACCCGAATGACAGAGGAATTAAAGATTATCGAACTATTTTTGTCCTAAAAATATCTTGGGAGTATAAGAGTTAAAAAATGGGAAGCGGGCGAACGCTCATATAAAATAACAATGTGGATTAGGAGAAAAAAGGAAAAAAAAATACTCAAACTAGAATTAAGTACAGAATTAGCACTAATATTTATTGCATCCTATAATAGGCATCATGCGATGTTAATAGGAGTATGGTACCCCTTTCAAAGTTCCCTCACAAAGGGTTCCACACGCGCATGCGTGACAATCTGTGTCAGGGCCGTGGCATGACACGATATCCAAGGTCACAAGTGTTTAGCGTCTGCTGTCATTCCTGTCGGATCTCCTGGAGAAAACTCAAGGAATCACTGAAAAGACCAGGGTACTAGAAATGGACTTAGTGCCTCCTATATCAGCAACACAATGTAAGTTTCAAACTGTTCGAGGATCAGTGTCTTTTATTTATGTTGTTGGGATGTGCTGATGCTCAATGGATAGGTTATTTACTTTACCGAGTGTTTTTGGTGGAAATGTTTATTTGTCGAAGTGTGTGTTTATTCGATTAGCCTGTTTTGCGTCTCAGTTTCATAATTTTGTTTCTTTCTGAAGGAGACTACTAGTGAATGTAGTATTATGTCGCAGTGAAGAATTTTAATAAAGTTAGTGTTCGTATGGTTATATTAGTTTCAAGGATTGTACTACTTTATAAAAGATCGTGTTTGTTTAATTGTGATTGATATTTTTTGGTAGATTTTAAATTCCGAAATCTATTTTTGAGGGTATAAAAGTAAAGTGAAAACGTTTAAAAAGAATGTGATCGCATGCCAACGCATCCTTTTCCAAATTTTCCTTTGCTTATTTTATAAGTCTTGTCATCCTTCTTTTTACATCTATTAAAAAAACGAAGTCTCTAAAGATATATATTTTTTACTTTAGCATGCAGCATAGTCCAACCTTTAGAAGATTATGAAACTCCACGAGCACCTCTTCTTCGCCAAGTGTCCCTTGATGAAGAACGACGTGATGATTGCCAAGGTCACTGGAGAGGACCATACCTTGAGGGTGAAGAAGAGGAGAAAGGGGTGAGGCTGTTCAGGGCCTTGCTCTTACAACACTTGAGACTCGAAGAGTTACGGCCGCCACTCTGTATGCTGGCGCCTGCTAATCCGGATCCAAGGTAGGAAGATCAGAATACCTTAGACCATCTATATTAGTCACTATTCTAAATCATAATAGTTTTCTTTTATATGTATTTACTTACTATACTCATTAATTTAATTTACATACACCAAGCCTCCATTTTCAGAAAAAAGTGAATAGAATTTGGATTGATACAGTAAATATAATACCCATGAATATATATATTCATACTAGAACACTTTTTATTTCTGTTTGTTTTTAATTAATGCCTTATTATTTATTGCCATTCTGTTTTCATTATGTTATAACTATCCCCTTTATTTCTTTCACTTACGTCCTAAGAAAATTTTCATTTTCTTAAAAGTAAATGTGTTGATTTAAGGTCAATTTTAATTTATTATATTTACAGAATCCGAATGTTCTTTTAAAGAAGAATACTTATTTTTATCGTACATTTCTAGAGGCTGGTGGATGTACTGGCGAGATTGGAGAGCTCTGGAGAGAGCTGCGAAAAGGTTCCGTGAGACTAAGGCTCGGGCGAGGTTGGCTGACAGAGCTGAGAGTATTCCATTGTTGTGTCTTGATGAAGTTGCCTTCGAGGACATTATGCAAGAACTGTGTCAGGTATTAAATCATTTATGATTTTAAGCGTGAAAAAGTCAAATCGGTATTCCAATACATATATTTTTAAATCTGTAGACGAGATAATTACAATTTATTAGTTTAAAAATAACACTTGCTCTAAAATAAGCTACTGTAAAAATAGAATCGATTTATTTTCTACGCGTATCTTAACTTAGTCCACTATTTTGTTATTTGTTTACTTCTTTATTGAAATTATTTGGTAGTATAGCATGTCGTAAGATATTTACTTATGAGAGGCGACACGTGTTTTGATTTCAATATGATTTTTAAACTAGCATAAATTTTACATGGTACTACGTGGTACACACCGTACAAAGAAGACTACAATAGAAACTGCCTAATTTTTTTATAAGGTTTCTGTCAAGACAGTCAAACAACGAAGGGTTTTACCACTTTTTAAATTGATGTATGATAGACACAATTTGTCATTATAGGCGTGTAGTCACGTGGAGCATCGTGCGCTACTAGTGTTAGCATTTCTTTGCGAGGTGTGCGCCCGCGCCGTTCGCGTGGGTGGCTGGTGTAGAGCGGCGGACTGGGCTGCGCGGCACGTCGCTCAGTGCGCCACGCCCTGGGCTATCCGGCATGGAGGATGGGTGAGTTTCTGTCAAGGCTTGTCTGATAAACCTCTAGTCGAACGATAGCATTAAGGATTTTTTTATATAACGTAAGTGAGTATTATTAGAATTAATTTAGTTATTGTCACTTTATATTTTCCTAATAAAACAACCTGATTTTTTACTTAACACAAGTCATTAATATTTGTTATTTTCGTCATTACACAATCACTGTTATTCATAACTATTATGAAGTAAATATATTTTAGTTAAAAATTAGTAATATAATATAAATTAATGTTTCAGAGCGCGGTAGTAGAAAGAGCGGGTGCTACACGTAGAGACGAGACGACACTACTGGCCGGTGCGGCGGTCGCGGCGCTACTGGCGTTTTTGTTGTTCTGTCGCAAGCGCTTGCGCCACGCCCTCCTCTAACTACCCTCGTTGCTGAGAAAACTACATGACCCACATGAGTTTGGGTTTAAAATTTGAAAATAAAACCCCAGGATCGTCTCTATGTCTGACGTGAGGGCTAATTGTGTGTCAAGTACTGGGTATTTGAAGTATATGTATGTCTTCGCGGAAGGTTGACTGTCGGAACCTTTTTGCGCCGAACTCCAGAGCGTTACTGTATTCGCGTCAGTCGAGATTTATGACATTCGATTTTTTTTAGATTCTTGAAGATAGCAAAGTATGTTTGACTTACCATAGCATTGTTAAGTTGGCAATATGATACAATTTTTCTATTACATTATTGTAATACGAACTGAGAACAATGTTTCTAGTATTTCTGTTTTGAAACTGTTCAACAGAACTAGTGGGGATGTACCTTTATAGCGTTAGTTTTGAATAGGAAGTCTGTTTAACAGAGATTTTTACTATTACCTATATTTAATTAGCAAATTTATTATATCTTGCAAATAATGAAAATAACTATTTAATAGTAGACTCACCATTAGGCTTTGTATTTAATATTTTTTAACTTTGCTATGCTATGGGTGTGGTCTATGTTTTTATATGTAGATAGGTATATTTATTATATATTCAATGTGTAGACCCATATTTATATTGTAGATTCAAGAAAAGATATCTTTACTATGTATTAGGTGTTTATTTAGGCCAGAAATAACAGTGAATGACTGTTTTTGAGCGAGAGTATAAAAAATATAATACACTAAAGTGGAATGATTTTGGCAAAAATGTAATGGAGTGATTTTTTGATATATTTCCACATAAAACCTTTTCAGATTAAATGCACTCTTGAATTTTTTATTGCAAAAATACTTATCGTTTCCGGTGATTTTAAATTTATTTTTAACATTAGTAACAAGAATGTTATGATAAAAAGCTGTAAGGATAGTCTTAAACATATGGATGGACCAGAAGTGTTAATGGGCGTGAATTTTCAGAAAATTAAAACAATCGGATTGGACTTAATATAAATATTAGGTGTACCTAATAATAAAAATGTTATTTTTCCTTATTTAACGTTGAATCGTCAGAAATTTTGAAATAATTCGATTTCGGTGTGTAAGTTTTTTTTTTATGAACTTCATTGATGTCGTAAATCGACATCAATGAAGTTCATAAAAAAAATATTTCTATATTTTTAAGATGTAAATCCACTAACCCACACTGGCGTGGATTCTGGCTTAAATTCTTTAGGTAGATGATGGTTTGTATGATGGTGTTTATTTTTATTAGTTGCATGCATGTGTGCTGCATGTTACTGTAAGTTATTTTATCTTATATATATGGCGTTCGCGGGTTGTTGCAAATTAGTTTTATCCTATAAGCATGTTGATGTTTTTATTATAACCATATGTGTGTTTTAATACATATTTATTCGTTACTTTGGACTTCTATTATACAAAAAAAAACATATCTTTTGTTTGAGTGTCGTGTTAAAATAACGACGTAATTAAGTATTTTAATCTGCTTCTTTATATCTGGTTTAATGTCTTTTAAGCTTGGTTTCATGTGTTGTATATCAATAAAAATAAACAGCCAAACGATTTTTATAAATGAATATTTCTATATATTTTCAATTAACTACGCCTAGTTAATATTAACAGTAAAATTGTAAATGTTAATTGTCCAGCCAATGTCCAGTTAATGCCTGTCCAGAATATATTGTTAAAAAGCAGTATGATTTAGGTAAAGTGAAATCTTACACAAATTTGTAATTTTGTCCATATTTAATTAAACTACATTTTAACTAAACTAACGGAGGACAAAGGATTTACACTAATAACTTTACGCAAATATCATTTACATTAAAATTCACTTCTTTACCTTAAAACTTCTGAATAATTTCTTCCATTTTTTTATTAAAGTTAGTTAAAGTGAGTTCGTTTAACATTGACAAATTAAAATTGTTGTTTATTGTTTACGTAATACGATAAGAAAGTTATATAATTTTCTACTGTATATTGTCTTTTTTTTTTTATAAATATGAAGTAGCAAACGAGCAAGCAGCCCGCCTGATGGTAAGTGGTTACTGCCGCCCAT
>DWNE01003813.1:0-16113 GCA_018249875.1 Cecropterus toxeus
TGTATTGAATTCTACAAATTAAGCTCTTTCACTTGATACCCATATTGGGTGGGTTGGACAAAAATATGTATTCCGCCTTTATGGTGCGACGGCCATTTTGGAATTACAACAATATTGATTACATGGAATTGCATGGTCATCCGGACTTGATGTGTACTTCAAATTTCAGCTCAATCGGATACTGAGAAGTGGGTTAAATTCAGCTTGCAAGATTTGACCCAAACTTACTTACATGCAAACATTGCAAGTTAAATAAAAGCTTATTAAGTTATAATATAATTTATACAAGAAATATTTATTATCTAAATATCATAATTTAATTCTAAGTTCGCTTCACAAATCTAATCTCTACTAAAGTGAAATTACTGTGTTACTTTAACCATTAGTTCATAAATAATTAGGATAAAAATATATTTGCATTCATCACTAAATTGCGAATTACATCGAGATGAGATCTCTTAAATTGCTCTATTAAACGAACTCAGTATCTATTACAAATTAACTGGTTGCTCAACTTTAAATCGGTCGCTTCTTAAGAAATACGTTCATCACAACCTTTTTATACTTTTAGATCACAATAATTAAGTTCTAGAACGACTGAATATATCTTTCGTCATGCGAAGTATTAAAGGCAAAGATTCTCGTGGTTCAGACCTTCACGCTTATAACATGTATTAAGTAAATCGTAAAAGATGGATGTAGACTGCGTAATTGAACTTCTAAAATGATCTTTAAAAACATATACTTATAAGGTGACCTAGTTTCATTAAGCCATGAAAAGGTCATGTTATGATTTTAAAATTATTGATTTTTGTTTTTTTTCTTGTGTATTTTGTTACTTGGGCACTTTTCACTTTATGAAATGTAATCTCTGTAATCAAGTCGAAATAAGATGAGTTTTACCAGATATTCACCATATATGCGTTGCTGCTCCTGAGAAGTAAGTTGGATCGCCTTAGTTAGATATGTCTCAATTACCACACCATTCTGACCAGAGTACAACATATACACTACTAACATTAGGCAGAAATAGGTAAACGCGCTAATTTTATTAACACGCCTCAATTTTTTTATAGCTTCAAAGTCGACTAAATATTCATCCCCGCATTTTTTTTATTTAAAAAGTAATTAATTTTATTCCTAATCATGTAGGTACTAGGTACAAGTATTAAGTCTAGTACAATTAAAATTACCCAATACACGAAGTCGTCCAATTTTCTCCATATCACTACCCTATAGTTCCGAGTCATGGAGTGGACTTATCATTGATCCGGTTTCTCAATCGTACATCAACACTAAATATACACCAGGAAAGTACACAATGCTGCAGTTTTTTGTTATGTAATGTCACTGACGAAACGTAAGGGATCTCTACAATGAAGCAGGTATGACACTCTCTATCATGATTATTATCTAAAATTATCTTCTGGAATATGAATTTTGGTTTAAAAAATCCAAATGAAGAACACATTATAGTTTTTTTTTGCAGTTTCAAACTTATGATACATTATAAATTAACATCATATTTACTGTTAAGCAATTTTATTTTTTAATTCTAACTTGCCAACAGACGTCCATAAGCGGTCGTGAATATTTACCATCAGATGGACTGCATACTGTTTTATTGTATTAAACAAGTACTTGTTATAAGTAGTTAAATAAGTAGTTAATTTTTATATATTAAAACTACTATAGTCACTTTAAAAAAATTACAAAAAGTTTAAATTATTATAAAATATTTATACTGATACTACAAGTACAATTTATCTCAGAAACCTAATAAACCTTTTTACACAGGTACCTAATCACCTTCATCGACATATTGCGGCGTTCTTAACTTGGGTACCTAATGAGTGTTGGATACCATAGTTTGGATCTCATCAATCAATCACAGATAATGAGACAGACGTAGCGCCATCCTTTGAACCCTGTCAACGACTCCTACACACGTTATGTACAGCAAGCATAAAAGTAAATAATAATATTTATGAAATAAATTAAAAAAACAAGGAAATAAATATAAGAATATATTAATCATGGAAATCAGATTTTAATTGAAGTTAATACTATTACTCGTAAAATTTAATTATTACCGTTGACATGCAGATTATTTATCTGTCTATTGACGATAATAATTTAATTTTGATTTGATTCGATTTAAAATAATTATATTACTTGATTTAACACTTGATTCGCATATTACTCTGTATAATGTTTGAAGTACATCTGTCTGACAGACAGATTGGCCCCAAAACGTAATATAAAGCTCGATAAAAATTCGCAGGAACTCCCGCGTATAAGGCTCAAATTACTCTTTCGGCCTTTAAATTTTTGCCCCATAGGTAGGCCACTATATTGTTATCAAAAATGCTGCTTCCCTGAAGATATTTTGATATAGCTGGATGGCTTTATATTTAATTATTAAAAACATAAGTAAAAGTCAAAGCGACAAACTATTTCTTTGGCCCTTATTCATAAAAGCCATCGATATATTTAACACGACGAAACAAACACTAAATCCGACTGTACAGATAGAGTCGATTGGTCTGGTCATCCGCCATTAGCCTTTGTCATTTTGCCAGGTCGTTGCTGTAGGTACTACATAGTGCGCCTTGTTTTAATAAAATAGTGTTATATTGTTTTTATTTTATAAGTTTATTTTATAAGTCCACTTGGTCAAAAAGTGGTAACTGCCGCCCACGGATATATTCGGAAATCATCGACCCCAAACGGGATTCGCCGATAGATGCATTGTTTTCCTTGAAACTACCTCTTTGATCTACTCACGTGGCCTTCGCTTCGATGATAAATATTGTAATTGTAATATACCCGCGGCTCAGCCCAATTCGATCATGCTTACAACAGCAATGAGTATCATATGTTTAGCACGCACCTAGTTTATGATCTAGATTAGATTATAAACACACAGATAGTGTGCCAAATTTCTGCGAAATATGACCAGTACTTTTTGGGTGAAAGAGTTACAAACATATATACATCCTTACATACTTTCGTATTCATAGTCATAAGTGAGATTTCTACATCGGCATATTGCTGCGTTCTTAACTAGGAGAACCCGCTTCCGATTTGCAATTAGTTCGACAATCTTTACAGATATGTATTCTTCAAGGGTTTTATTTAACACCGTCATCGTCAACTTATCTTACCTTAGACTTAACTTAGAGAACTCATCTTTTAGAAAACTTTTAGGTAGGTGTATAAGTTTCCTGTCGTTATTTCCCTTTGCAGTAAAGAAGTGATAATCAATTTCTAACACGCATTTTAGAAAATAAATGATGCGTGCCTTTGATTCGAACCTTGGACCTTAGATAGAGAGGGCATTTCAACCATTGGGCTCACGCTGCTCACTGCGATAATTTTTACAGATGTGTAATCTGCAAATTCAACATAGATCACTTAATATTAAAATATTCACACGATTCACTTAGACATAGAGAAATGATTTGTTACACCAAACGCGTTCATTCAATTTGATTCGGCCCATCTATTCTACGTGATGTAACCACGCAATGTAGATTATTGTAGATGTTGAACACAATTAACAACAGAAGGGTGGCCTGCGGTACCATTGTGGATATCTGATCTTCATTTATTGTACTCGTTATCGATGAGAAAGTACGGACAGCTATTGTCGATTGTACGATTGTTTGATCTGGATGTACAAACATTTTTTGTGCAAGTTTAATATGTTTAACAGAGCTGACTGTATTGTATAATATCGTTGAAGTCATTTATGTCGTTGTATAAGCTTTCAAAATTTCTCTTTGATTAAAATATTAAATGCATCTTTCTATTTTCTTTAACTTTCAAGTAGTTCTTTTGTTATATTTATTGTTAGTTAGGTACATATATTTGAAATGTTCAATTTCGGACTGATGTTCTTGTAAGTATTTTATACTACACTGAATAGCTTCAACAGAAAAAACGTGAAGAAACTTATAGCGTCAGATTGGATTAGATGGATTTCACAATCTATCAAAATGGACCTGAGATATGATGATGATTGAAGTGGCTAACGATCATGCAGTCGTCCTAACGGTAGGAGGCGTGCCGCCCTGTACATCTGTAATCAACCCCAGATAACATAAAAAACGACCACGGATATATTTTTGCTGCCAAGGACTAATATTATCGATTCATATGAAAGTGAGCCGGCATCGACACTCTTCTAGTGAAATACAAAAAAACTACTTAACGCTAGGAATACATGTAGCGATGGTACTTCTCGGTCGAACCACATTCACTACCATCTTCCAAAAACCGTTAAACCTTGCAAGAGTATTTAACTCTTTAAGAAGAATGGTAAAACAAAATTATATAAAAATAAACAATGAATTATAGAAGACACACCTTTTATCTTTTCCTTCTAACAAGTCAACAAAGCTGGCTGAAAGTTAGTCATTTGGCAATCAGCTTTCACTATTTGCACTGCGACGAAGATCCGCTTTGTGCTATTGTCACGAGAGACGTGGGCTGGAGCATTCCTGATACGGAAACTATAAACCATTTGATTGTTTCACCGTAATTATATATATTACGTGTTGATTGTAGATATAGGAAGGAATCAGAACTGTGAAGATTTAACGATTTTCGTAGTTTTCAGTAGGTAATTGAAAATTCTAGGATTCATGATCTGTTCCTTAGTACGCGTTTATTGAGTTTCCTCAGAACAATTACTGGTTACGTTTTCGTCTATACAATTATAATACATTCAGGATAAAAACGTAAACGGTGATGTTTTGTGAACACTAACAGAACTTGTACTAATTCACTCATTAAATCATACATTCAGGCATTCAGTTGCTTGTCTTGTTTGGTAGATCGTCCTTTTTCGACAACCCGTATTATGAAAAATGTGAAACAAAATTTCGAATCGACTTTCGACTCGACAATCGACTCGACTGCTTGTTTGAAAAACTCGTACTAATCGTTCTCGTGTTAAGAGAGGTTTTATATGTCTATCGACGACAGTGACTATTTTCAAAAGGTGGCTTTTTCGATCACTCTGGGGTAGCGACATATATGTGGCTAACCCCTAATCAGACAAAATCAAATCTCATCTGGGGTTCATTGCAAATGTCCGTAGGCTGCAGTGGCCACTTAAAATCCGATGGACGGCAAGCTTATTTACTCCTCCTATATTTAAAAAAAAACATGAAATTTTGATGCTGTATAAAAAGTAACAATGTAACTTGCATTTAACAAAAATATTTAGTGCTTTATTGCAGACTTCTGCCAGAAAACAACTAGTAACTATGTAACATATTGAATAAGGAATTAAAAATAAGTTCTCACCCGGGAATCATGTGATAGATTGACATAAGTATAACTAAAGATAACACAATACCGAATGACTTTCCCTTCCCAGTAATTTGAAGTTCAATGTCCCAATTATCTAGATTACCAGCTCATTAGACGTCATTTTGACTCTTTGGTTGTCTAAGTAATTTATCTATTGCTTTTGTCTGCATCGTTCAGGTAATGAGCGCGTTACGATGTGATGATGGGTGGTTCTTCAATGTCTTGAATGATCTTCCGAGGAAAGTTTGGTCCTGGATTTATTATAGGATACAATGAAAGTACTTTTACCTTACGAAATTTTTATAGCCTACGTAAAGTTCTCTGGATATATAATTGTAATACCATTTAAAACATGTTTTTTAATGAACTGGAGGCATTTCATTTTATTTATCTTTTTACATAGTATAAACAATTAGTTTGGACTCCTTCTTCTAATGTATGCAATGGATTTTTACATGGTTTTCACTTATGGAAAAGCGATATACAAGGAATGTTTTATATATAAAAATATTATCTAGAATAGCTTAACGATGACGGTGTTTTACAAAAGAACTGTTTTCATACTCTTACCCAGTCGAAAAACAATTGATTATTAAATTAATAACTAACAATCAAAGAAACAATAATAATAATCGGTTGAATAAACAAACAATGTTCGTAACTGTTTTAAACTTCCTTGTAGCCCATATATTTGAATATATCATGTATTCTTATTTCATATCGTTGATTGTGGATTACGATGTTCTTATAAACTTGTGTTCTAAGTAGACTTAGGTATACATGAATATACATATTTTTATCTGATTTTCAGGTACATTGCATTGTTGTGATGGAGTGCGACGACCGGCTCAGCGTCGTAAGGTGAGACCACTTATCGGTAGCGATACTTACTACCTCGTCTTGTCACGATGTTGGATTTTACTCGTGTTTGTATATGTATGTATGTATATACTGTATAACAGTTCGTCTTTATAATACACGGCTTATTATTAGGAGAAAAAAATTCATGCTCAAATCGAGCAAAACAATTTTGAACAATAGACAAGTACCAGAACAAAACGACGCTGTAGGAAATATATAATATACTTATATCACATGGTTAAACAGCCATGTGATATAAGTATATTACTATTAATATGAGTATATTACCTAACTGTGAGCCTTTTTAGTGAAACGCCAGAAACGTAGGTATTCCAATACGCCCCTTCAATAAAGTGTGGAGACTCTTTAATACTTAACCACCTTGGTTTATGTTTATACACATTTGTTTATATTTTTTGTATATATGTACACTTTGTTAATAATTTTAATTACTGTAAAGTTTTTTTTGAGTAGGTATTTATACTAATATTATAAAGTTGTTTGTTACGATCCCATGTATAAAAACCTTTTATTCATTTTTTTATTCAATTTACTCCATACATTTAAATCTTTTTTCAGGATGTCGCTCCCGAATCTGGTCTTTACGTCCCAGCGCCAAGCGCCGAGTCCCTCCAGGCCATCGCGCAAGCTATGGGTGCTGCTGGGTTCGAGACCTACACTGAAGGCAAGGCGCTGGTCAAGCGGCTCATACCTGCTGACAGTCAACCGGACCTCGACGTGGTAGAGCATCAAGGTAAGATTTGAGAAACTTCTAAAAGGATTTTTTTAAAAACCAAGACACAAGTAATCTGATATCCTATGTGAATTCTATTTTTTCGTTTAAAGCAACAAATTTTAAACTTATGTTTAAAGCATTTGGTCTTATTAAATAAGAAAGACTTCAGTTTGAAAAAAAAGCAAAAATCCACATTACATATAATTAGTATGAGTATAGAAACTAAGATATTTTGGTATTCCAGGCGTGATTGGCAAGGCGGGCGTGGACTTCCCAGCACTACCCAACATCCCCAACACTGGGTTCAACTGCAAGAACGTACCCACTGGATACTACGCTGACCTGGAAACCGACTGCCAGGTAAATACTAGAAACTTTTATACATTCCATCTATTTATTATTCCTAAGTTAAAATACAATATGAAGACTGACATGAATGACTGAATTATTATTTTAAATATTTTTGCTGAACGAAAATAAAATTTGGAAAACAAGTATTTAAACAACAAGATCTGAGATATATATTTTTTATAAGAATGAAGTAGCAAACAAGCTTGCAATCACAGCACGTGACCTTAAGTGGTTACTGCCGCCCATGGACGTAATCTTTAAGCAACTTCATGTAGAACAGTGATTTTATCAGATAGTCGATCACAGATGCGTTGCTACTCCCGAGGACTAAGATGATCGCCTCATATATAAGTAAGCCGGCAACCACAGCCTTCAACCGAAACGCAAGAAATGCTTCGCGCTAGAAATAGGTACTTCGACGTTCGAACTACACTGGTTCTATCACCTGGACGAATACACAGATGTACAGAAATTAAAGTTGTTAATAAAATTATTTCAGGTATTCCACATATGTGACACATCCCGCAAAATCTCGTTCCTGTGTCCCAACGGCACCATCTTCAGCCAGTCGCACCTTATCTGTGACTGGTGGTTCAAGGTGGACTGTGCTTCCGCGCCCGCCCTCTACGAGTCCAGCGTCGAGTACTACTCCAACGAACAGAAGAAATCCCAGAAAATATCCGCAAGTCTTAGCAAGAACTCAGATCTACAACAGATTGGCACTGACACCAACGTACGAGCTGAGTCCAGACGAACCCCTGTTAATGTTCCTAGCACAACTGAGAGACTGCTACGACACAGACAAAGGCTCCAGAACGATGCTCCACCCACAACCGGTAAAGTGACATCTAGAAGTTTCCAAGCCCTGTTCGATATCAATCCTACTCAAAGGACTCAAGCCACGACCGCTTTCGAAAAGAGAAGAAAGAATTTAGTCCAACTAATAGCTAATAACTTTGGTAATGTTCCATCTAGAACCACAGCCCCTACGTTTGATTACACAACACGTAGAACAACAGTACCGGCTGGCGATTACAATAGTATTAGAGAAATGCAGGTCGCTGCAGAAACTGCTTCGTTCGCTCAAAACCAAAACAGACAATATTTCCAGGATTTCAACAACAAGAACTATCGGCCGTTCCCGGTTTATAATCCAAATCTTACAGCCAAGCCAAACAAAGCCAAAAGTAATCCTACACTGACAACGCTTTATGACATTCGAGACAAACATTTGGTCCAGTACACTCCTGAGGCCACGTCGAAGAGATCCACTCTAGTTCCTTATAGCAAGAGTTACACGACTATCAATTCCAAACATGAACCATATACAAGGCCCGGTGTTTCTCTTTTAAAGGATTTCCTTGAGAAAGAAAAGAATAAATCATTAGCCACGACTACTGAAAACCTCGCTGAAGTTACGCCTAGAAGTGATATATTGGCAAATTATGAGAAAAGTAGTAACAAAGTCACGATAGAAAGTAAAAGTAACTTTGAATCTGTTACTAAAATACCTCTAACAACGAGAAATGACAAATTTACTGACACAGCATCCACCGACAGGTTTGATACATACTCTAGTACAAATCAGGTTCCGGAACTTACAACCGAACCTTCTTATCAGGAACGTAGGGAGCGATTAATGAAGAAGATCAACTTAGATTTGTTTGGACCAACACAACCAACAAATGAAGGTGTACTAACAGAAAAATATTATGGTGACCAACCTAACAGGCCAGGTTTAATAGTACCACCCTCCTTAACTCCTAAAACACTTCATTCTTTGGCCATATATTATGCGACTGCATTAGACAATTTGTCAACTACATCACCACCGGAAGAAAATGACTCTACGACTCCTGCTTTTGACGAATACGAGCCTATTGATGATGGATTGCCTGCTTTGTTTAGCCAAAAGACAATAAATAAATATAGTAGTCTGTTTGGACAAGGTGGTGACTCAGAACTTTTAGAGGAGCTAAGGTTAGATCCAAATGGAACTTACAATGAATTAGCTGAAGATTTATCAGTGCAAATGAGCCAAAACCCACTTGCTACATCACCCCAAATTAGAGAACTAGCACAAGTCTTTACTCATGCACTATCAGCATACCTTCAAGATCCAATCCAATTCAGAAAAGTTCTTTCCGATATAAGACCTACACATCCATCTTTTGGCGACATGCTTATATCCACGGAGGAGCCCTCTAATACCGAGCCGACAACAACTGTAAATGAGGACGACGAAGAAATTTTAGGTTTTTCAGATGATCACAAAACACAACACCATATTAACTCCATACGTGACGGTAAAGCATTAAACATCGGCGCCGATTACACTATTATAGACGAACCGACAACAACTGTAAGACCGCCTATAACGACTAACCCTACGACTACTACTGAAATTGTGCCTTCGTATTCAACAACGTTTAGAACTCCATTCAGATGTTGTGGAAGAATATCTGCTTCCTACACAACTGCACCCACTCCTAGAGAGCTTTTAACTACCCACCAACCGTTTTCATACACTGTACCACCTAACGTAAATATCCTAACTAATAACCCAAGCGACAGCGTCACTACAGATAACTATAAATTCCCGAGATTTGGTGGATTCCAAAATAATAAATTAACATTGGATAATACAGCTTATGGCACAGAAACAACGCCTACAGAATCTAAACCATTAAACGACTACGTGGAAGTAACTAATTTACCAACAGCTTGGGGAGTTGACATTTCTGAATCAACTGTCGCACCCAGTGCGCCAGCTTTCGAAAGTAAGAAAATAAGAACAACAACTAGTACATTCCCCACTACTACGCCAGTGTATTTCACAGAAACTGACAGTGTGGAATTAGAAAACGAAGAAGAATTACAAAGGGCACACAGTCAATCATTCATCTCACCAAAGAACAACAGCGTGAGACAAGGCAAGCAACTTAATATCGAGGAAAAAACTGTTGTTAAGAAGCCATCAGAAGATCTAGAAGCTCCTACCTTACCAAATGACGAAACTACTACCTTGCAGACGACAACACAGCCAACCACTACTATCAAGGACCAAACTGAGGCATTAACTACGCTATCACCTATATTAAGTAGTATATTTACATCACCAGACAGCGAAAAGACTACAAATGATTTCCAATGGCCGACCACCTATGAAAACTGGCAAAGTACTTTTGTTGATCCCATTACACTTAACGATGGATTAAGCCCTTCCGGAAATGAGAAAGGTTTATCACAAATTGCCCATCAAACCAATACTTGGGCTTTCAACACAGCCACTACCCCCACAGTGCATTACACTACCACCGACACAGTACCTTCATCTACAATAAATGTAGGTAATGTAGAAGTAAGCACACCAGGGAGCCACCGAGATGACCGAGTTGGCCGCTTACTACGAGACCCCACGTCAACAGAGGCAGCTCAAGATTTCACAACCATAAGCGATACAGTTGTAGAAAAAGCCAAAGAAATCATGGGCGGCATGAACGCCACTACAACTCAGAAACTAATGAACGTTATGAAGAAAACTAAATCAAAGACTGTTAAGAGACTGATTCTTCTTTTAGTCCAAACATGCGATGACGATCATAACTCAACAGCTGAAGCGTCAAAGAAAGCTCTACTGGAAGCACTGATGGCAGTTTCACAGAAAGATATGGACGAAATCGCGCAAGAGGAAGGTTTAGGGGACACTTTGACAACGGCGTCAGACACAGAGATAAAAACTACGGTATACCAGCGAAGAATGGATAGAATTCCTGCTCGGGAAAGTTTCAGACGTGGTAAAAGTTTAAATGTTGATCCAAAAGCAATTAATTCTCTTTCAAATCCGACAACAACGGAGGCTTTAAAGACTGAAGAAACTGAAATTACGACAACAATCAGTCCAAGAACTACTATTAGAGGTAGAGGTGGGAAAAGGCATCAGCCTAAGCCAACAGACCCGCCCAGAACACCCATCGACAGGCCCTTCGCGGAAGCCAGAGTGGCTCCTCAAGGGGCTGATGTAAAAACGCAGTCAGATACTAGAGCTATTGAACTTTTACGATCTTTATACACGATAGCGGCGCGATGGGGCTGAACTTAGGATTGGTTATGTCTATTTATATTTAGGGTTCAACGAGGTAGGTCTAGTTTCTATATGATGCTTTACAAGTAAAAAACTTCAATTAATAATATTATAAAAGGATGCTTAGATAGCCTTTTCTATATCATAATATATCTAAAAGTCTTCTTTACATATGAGTAAATTTTACAATAGAACAATATTCCAGTAAATACTATAATTAAGTACCAATAAGGGTCAATATCAAAATTAATGGTACCTAATAAAATTTATTATATATTTTTTTCATAAGTTTTGAGCATTGAGGTTTTGTCAGTATAATGAACCCTAAATATAAAATTGTAAATGTGATTTATTGTAGATAGCCTCATAGGATAGTTGGATCTGCTAGCCATTATCCTGTAATATTATATAATGCATCTTTTTGTCTGTCTGTTTGCAAGATGCAATCATATTTGTATGTGGAATACTTCTATATATATTTAAGGTTTATAGAAAAAGGAGAGAACACATAAAAGGAACTCTGATTGTTAGGACAAGTAGAGCCTAGGGAGTAAATTAGTATTTTATCTGAGATCAGACAATTATTAATGTGTATTATTTTCGTATTAATAATTACTTAGTTAATTTATTTCTATTTGTTATCATGTTACGTAACAATAAGTAGGGATAGTGTGAATTTTGAAAATGGTCAAAATTTATACATTAATTAGCCTACATCTGAGTTACCTACTCTATGTCTTAGTTAATTGTTAAACTGCCAATCAATTTTACTGTAATATACTTCATGTTTAGTTGTAAAGTATTTTAAGGGAATAATTTTGTAATAAATTTAATATAAAATATTAAATCATTTTTATTTTCGTGTTTTGCGATTTAACACAGTTTATAATAACATCTCTCATTACACTCAAAGATACCCAAAACTGTTACCTTAAGTTTTGGGTATCTTTGAGTGTAATGATTTAATGCTCTTTAAAGCTCAATTTTCTCTATTTTTTTCTAAATACTCAGAAATACAGTTAAAAATTTAAAATTTGGTATAAAACGCTTTCTACACTTATAAGCCCACACTAGGTTTTTTTCGTAATTTCGTAATATTCAAAATCGTATGTGTGGAACATACGACTTTGTGCGAGCCGGTTAGTGGTTGTCGTTTATACAACGCTCACGCCGCCATACCGTTTTCGCAGCATAGCGCGACCAAAGCTGGCCTCTGACTGGACGGACCGTATGACCATTCAAATAATAGTTCAAACGGGAAGTTTAAAATCATCAAATTATTTAAAAGCAAGTTTGATTTTAAACTATGGTTACGAAACATTTTTAATAGCGAAATTGTCGAGATTTATCTAATTTATCCCCGATAATTCCGGGACTCCAGCCCGGATTCCGGGATCCCAAGATTCGGTATCTATTTCTTTACACACAAATAACATATTTTATTTTACAATAACACATTTATTTAATTGTTTACCAAAACAATAATTGAATCTTATTTCAAAAGTTTCACTTTCTTCGTTTGCTTGTTTTTATTTTTCAAGTACTTTTCCACGTCTTGATCGGTGACCTTATGACCTGGCTTGAAGTATCTCTTGACTTTCCTCTTTTTCTTCATCATGAGCTTGGAGGCTGCTAGCGCACCACGATGTTGAAGGGATTCGAAACGCTCGCGGAGAAGATTTGCTGAAAATTGAATAATTTCTTTAGATACATACTTAAATACGGACGCATGCATGCACGCACACGTTACATTTTTTCGAGTTAGTTTCAATAGTGTATGAAACACGAAGTTCTATGTCACACCATTGGACCGAGGAATTGGACCAGAGGCCTACAAGGACACTTACAAATTGTCAATAAAACATTTTCTATAACACTACTACTTAATTGAAAGATGACTTGAGTATGAGTTTTCGTTGAATTCATAGAAATGTCAAACTCATAGACCAACTACATACAGCAATGCGCTCAGAGGCCTCCGGTTGTGTTCCTTCGGAGATCCCGGAGTTATCTTCGTAGCGCCGAGGACGGCCACCGGGGGGGTTTTAGTGCGGTAAAAATCCCACATAACCCTTACGTCGTTCCCACGGCGTCGGGTACCTTTTGAAGGTTTCCCCCTCGAGAACAAAAAAAAGGTACTGTTGACTAAAAGTAGCATAATCAGGAAAGAAATAATAATAACAATAAAAAATTATACATACACTTTTCATTAAAAGGACAAATCTTTAGTACACACGTGTAAGTAAGCACTAACTTTTTTATGTCCTACATGAAAGTCTATTACGACAATAGAATATGATAGTCATCTCGAAAATGCGTACTCTTTCTGACAATCAATTTTATTTATTTCTATGGATATGGCGCATTAACTTTAACGAGAGAAGCTTAAGGAATTTATATGCGCCGTTATACTTTATGTCTTAATATTTTACGCGTAGGTGCAAAGTCGTCAGTTGCGCACCAATCCACATACATTTATGTTATAGCCGTGATGATCCGCGTGGCGAAGCGGACACCATACCGGTCTGACATGCAGTGGGTCCTGGGTTCGATTCCCGGCCCGACAGAAATGTGAATGTTGAGCTTAGATTTCTGTTCTGGGTCTGGATGCTTGTGTGTTCGTCTTTATGTGTCCATGGCACCCACGACACAGGAGAAATCCTACTGTGAGTCTATGAGTGTAGAAAGCGTTTGTTTTGTTTGCCCGCGGTTTCAGTTGTGAATAAAAAGAATACCTAAATTATGTATGTACCTTTACTTATTTAAAAAGTCGTCACAGGACGCCTGGCAGATGTAAAACATCATGTTTGTACAAGTAAAAAACAAGATTGCAACAGGAATTATATATACAGCATTCTGAAAATAACGCCGTCGTCAAACAGTACCCCACATTAAGTCGAACAAACACCGCAGCCCGTTTAGTTTTGTTCGATACTTAATATTTCCGAAAATGTAATAAATAAAGGCAAGCATGCAACGCCAATGATTAGGTTTACATAATCGTTGCGAAACATCTCACAAAAAAGAACTTGTAGACATTCAAGTCGGTATATATTCCTCCTCATATTGATACATCATCATATGTGGTAAAACCGTTTATGGTTTTACTTAGGTGGCATCATCGCTACACCCAATTTAAGATTGAAGAAGCAAACGAGCAAGCAGTCCTGATGGTAAGTTGTCACTGCCGCTCATGAACATCTGTAAGCAACTTCATATAGAACAGGGGTTATATCTGAAGTCGATTACAGATGCGTTACTACTCCCGAGGACTGAGATGATCGCCTCATACATAAGTGAGCAGGCAACCAAATATATAAGTTCTTATGTTTCATGAAATGCTAACACTCTTTAGTAGTTACTTCAAGCGTATTTCCAACAAAACTTTAGTACCAATTTATACAATTGGAATGGAATAAGATCGACCTTTAAAGATCTCGGGCGTCTGTGACATAAAATGAAACTTTTAGTTTACATAAACCGACCTTCCAAATCCGTTTACTAAAGTACAAAGGTTGTATAGCTTTTATTACAAAGTTCCAAGGAACAAATCATTATATGAACTCAGATTTGTTTTAGATTTACGAATTTCTAGCGTAAAGTTTTCACGGTCGGTGGTAGGGTGTGGATGCGGCCGTCTTACATTTATGGCGACTTGGTACTTAGGAGCGACAACGCATCTATAAGCTTCAGGTAAAACACCTATTCTACATAGTTTCAATTGTATAGTAAATAAAGTAAACTTATTTGAGGTATTTTAACTGTCTTTAATAGTCAAACCAAAAATGAGTCATTAATTGACTCCAGAGATTCACATCCGAAGTCTTCCCATCTCACTGTCGAAGTTCAAAAATTTCATACTTGTAAACAACAGAGGTTGTAAACCAATAGGATAGAGATGCGTACTAAGCATCCCAAAGGACTTTGTTCCACCATTTTATACGAATACTGAGGGCAGGTATTCATTCATTTAGAATTTTTCCACTGATCTTCAAATTGATATTCAATAGAAGTGTGCGATAATAATTATTTTGCCGAACTGCGAACCGAAGCAAGCCAGCCTCATAGCCTAGTCTCATCAAGTATGCCTCACACGTCGACCGAATAATCTTCTAACGCCGCGAACGACGGGAAATAATATTAACGAGAGCTTCCGAATTATTAAATAATCTTCTGATAGAATTATTCTATGCGTGGCTTCTTTGATATTAAAAGCTTTTATCTAACTTGAAATGATGTATGGTAAGGGCGGTTTTCCGATTGCTTGCATAAATTTGTATCTGAACGAATAAACTAAATAATCCTTCATAAAGTTTTACATATTTGCCTGAAAGCAGTGTCGTAGCGTGGGCTTACGCCGCCCGGGGCGGAAGTTGAACTCGCCACACATTATACAAATTTTGACAATCAAAAAAAAAACAACGACAATATCTAACTTGACGACCAAAAAAAAACAGTATCTAAGTTGACGAACAAACAAAACGACAATATCTAACTTGACGACTAACTTGATGACAAAACAAGGTTGCCATATCTGTTTTTGGCGCCCCTCAAAATGTGCCGCCCGGGGCGGACCGCCCCCCCCCCCTCGCTACGCCACTGCCTGAAAGTATCATAAAAATCACTGTAATCATTTCTATGATAAGTCTTATACATAAAACACCGTTCAGTAGTTTTAAAATCATATTCGTACAGCTCCGTAGCTAATGTCGAAAACAGAACCAATTTTTTTCGTTTTTTCACATCTGTCTTTCCGCCT
>DWNE01003814.1:0-16112 GCA_018249875.1 Cecropterus toxeus
TATTACTTTGAAAAGCACTGTTTTGCGCATGTCTACAACTTATGTTCGTGTGCTGCTTAATATAATATATTTTTTACATAAAATGCAACTGAATTCTATGCCAGAAAAAAATAAAAATATTATTGAAATAAATGTTAGCTTGTTTATATCATATTATGTTTTATTCGATCCAGAAAAGGAAGCTGTATCCAACATGAACGCTGACTTCAAAACTATGTACCAAGGTAATACTTATTTAAGTAAATTGTTTCAACTTAAATAAGTATTACCTTGGTACATAGTTTTGAAGTCATCAATTGTTTCTTAGTTTTTTGTGACAAAAAAAAATCGTTGTATTGTTTGTTAAAAAATCACAGCGTTTGTGGAGATACCTAATGATTTTATTAAGAAAATATCACAAATTGACATGAGAGCTTTATAAAACTAGAAAGCGACCACAAATTGAGGACATCTTCAAAGTAATCGAAGTTCTGATTTCTGGTCAGATTTCGCTCAAATGGGACTGACGTGGGGAATGACATGCACTAGCATTCGAATATAAAAAAAATCATCAATATCGGTAAACCTAGTAAAAAGTTATGGTAATACGTAAAAACAAAATACAGTCGATCTTCATCCTTTTTTCGAAGTCTATTAAAAAGATTAAAAATAAAGATTAAAAAAGTTACAATAAAAAATTAATTAGCGAAGATTCATAAGAACTAATTTGGTAGGACTAAGGAGAGTAAAAGATTCAGTAAAGAATGTTAAATTGAGCGAAGCTTTTAATATGAAATAAATAGATTATGTATACAACTGTAGGTACATGTAAATATCTGCCTATAATGAAATAACTTCTTTGGCACAAAAAAAAGTTTCTATATACCAATGTACATTAAATTTAGATAGAAATATTGGTAGGTGATAATATGTAAAATACAGTAGAATGGTAGTTACATGTTTCATTCAACCATTCAATATAAAAGTTACTTCTAAAAAGTACATATTATAGTAGAGCTCTGTTATATCTTTGTAGATACTGTCGTCACTTAAAAAAACACTTTCTGTATCGGAACCATACGTGTAAGTTGGGAGACATCAATCTATAAATCCTATATCAATAATAAGTATCCACGTCAGGAATGGTTTCAAGCGTAACATAATGGATTCTGAACGTTTCTTTCTAACGAGTGGCCCTGAAAGTGAAGAAATTCCATTCTGAGTTTTTGTACCTTCATATAAATTAAACTGAAATGATGTGTATGCAATGGCGTGCCAATAAGCTGCGAGGCTGGCGGGATGCCAGCAGCGGCCAGCTGACGGGTATCCCGACGTATGCTAGGAATTATATCCGAATAATTATAGTATCAGGAAATTTCTCATCATTTTGTTTCGTCATTTGTTATTAATATTACAAGAATCCATTGTCCTAAGACTATTGCAGATGCGCCTAATGATCGAAACTCGGTCTCTCAATCGAGGGTACGAGGCCGGAATACCACTGATGTTACTTAATATTTGCGTATAAAAAAATAATTATCTTAGCTTGACGATGGAGGAAAAATTGTGTTTAAAAAAGTACTGAAAGGTGTGTGAAGCCATGAATTAACACTTGGCCAGCGCGGTGGACTATGGACTTAAACTCTCTCATTTTAAGAGAAAACCCGTGTTCAGCAGTGGGACAGTAATAGATTGACGAGAGAAGACTATAGTGATGATTATTCTACAAGTATAAAGTATGTAATTCAAGAAAAAGGATGAAGCTCTAATAACATTAACTCGACTCTTGGCCGACTTTATGACTGCTATCGAACGTAAAATATGCGGGATGTGCGTTTTTATTCTTAAAATACCGTTTTTTTGTGATGATTTTCAATAGCACGGGATTTTATAACGTAACATGTATTGTATTTTGTTTTGAAAATATCTTCAAATAAAGGTAAATGTTATTTATGCCGTTTAATCGGTATCAGCATATGCGTCTCCTAACATATGCGTCCCTCAATTATAAACCAAAATATTGTCACTTGTGCAAAAGCGAACTTTTTAGACAAAAAAAGCATTTTTTTCAAAAAAACAGCAAAGCTGTACGAGGCAATCGTTGATTTATGCATCTAGGAACTAATTTTATGGCTTCGCCATAAAATCCTGAAACGCTAAAATTTATGAGACTTAGCCAACAAAAACGTGCCGAATCCGATTCAATACTAAAATCAGCTTATTGCTGTGGTACCTACCAGTGCCGGTAATGTTGGCGACGACGCCGGCGAGGTCGGCCAGCGCGCCCAGCGTGTCTAGCTTGTGCTCGATGTGAGCCAGCGCGAGCTCTGCCAGTAGAGACGTCCCGTTGCCTCTGAAAATCATCAACATCCGTGCCCTTAGTTCAGTTCAAGTTTCCTTAAAAGTTAATCATAATAAACGAATTTAATTTGAAAATATTAAAATGAATACGTAAAAGTGAAAGGTACGTTGCAATAAAAAATATGTGCTTCTTGATAAAAACACATTCACCTATACAAGTCGCGAGGGCCCTGTACAAGGTTTAGACCTGTGTTACAGGTACCCCGCTCATCCACCTTATACCATCATAAGACAAGACACGGTTTAAATCAACAAATTAGAGTATTTATATACATTATGGAAATTACCTATGCAATTTATGAGCAATGCAATGTAATTGTGCAATGTAGGAAATTTTCTCACGCAATTTATGAATTTATTTAAATATGCAATGTATGAGCCTAAATGCAAAGTATGAGCGAGAACGAATATGGAAAACTAAAATGTACATCGCGCACGTGGCTTTAACTTAAACGGTGATCATTTTGGCTAAAGTATAGCTCGTGTCTAGGCTTGTACCAATGGGAGCACAGTTATGTTCTCTTGTAGAGGAAGTACGAATGAACAAGGATAACACTTGTACTTACACATCAAAAAAATTGCTTAAAAGGCCGAGACCGAGTGGAGCGCCTTCCCCTACAACTCCCCACTGTTGAACAGACAATACTTTAACACATGTACACTCGCCGAATCAATCTCATAATCTTCGTCAACCCATTATTGTCCCACTGCTTGGCACGGCTCTCAGAATGAGAGAGTTCTAGGCCATTGACCACCGCGCTGGCTAAGTGCGAATTGGTAGACTTCACACACTTTAGATTTTTTTTTGTTTTTAGAAAACTCTTAGGTGGGGTTTCCCCACGATGTTATCTTTCACCGTAAAGCAGTGATAATTAAGTTCTAATATGCGTATAATTTTATAAAAATTGGTGGTGCGTAAGATTCGAACCTCGGACTCTTGATTGAGAAGCCGAGCTTCAACCATTAGGCTATCACTTTTCGTATAAAACTAATAATATCCGGCGACATTCAGAGGATAGTATTTGTAGTGTTAGCTGTTCTTGCGTTTTAGTGGAAGGGTGTGGTAGCTGGCTCACGAGGCGACTGTTTTAGTCGTCGGGAGTATGCTACGCATTTACATATGAGCTTGGTTTAATGTAGAACCCCTGTGTTATATGAAGGTGCTTTCAAGTACCAAGATGGTAAGTGTTACTCCGCTTATGGACATCTGTAAGCAACTTCATGCAGAACAGAACAGACTAATATGGTCCTCAGATAAAAGTGAGTCGGCAACCACACCCTTCCACCTTACGCAGGAACTGTTTCACGCTAGAAATAGGTGTAACGGTGGTAAAGATCCAGTCGAACTACACTATTTCTAGCTGACAAATACCACATGATCGATGGTATTTCAATCTTATAATGAAAACTTTAAGAGTAGAGTTACTCGAGGTCACCAATGCGTGACGTAACGTTGTTAACTTAGTCCTAGTATTTCTTCTTTGAATTCATTCTATTTCATGAGAAAATATGAATGAATCAAAAACTTACTAATGATAAAATCAGGGGTACGCAGGCGACGGAGGCAACTGACACGACGCGATACGACGACGACATTTTGTATTTGCAATACTGAGTCCGACATCCGTCTAACATACATCTAACCGACATTATATATGGACGCAGATAATGCTGCATTACTCGCATTGTGTTAATTGTTAATAGAATTAAGACTAGAAACAAGTCGAGTCTTCGCTTGTTAATATTTTACTATATTAAAATAATTCTAGCGTTTTGGTGGAAGTGTTGCCGACTTACTTACATATTGAGATGATACTTAGTCCTCAGGAATAGCAGCCTACAAATTGTCATTTGCATATTTTTATTACGCTACCACCAGATCGGAACACAATACCGAGAAGATCCGGCAAAAAACTCAGCAGGTTTGTGTTTTTTTTGTGAATAAAATAAATAAATTGATATAATAAATAAATATTATTTTTTTAGCAAATTGTTTTTTACATAGTTGTAAAGGTAGCCACAGTATCTTGTGTATTTGACTAAATATAAGGTTTGTTTAGCAAGATACACTACAGTTGGACACTTAAATTATTTACTATCGAAATATATATTATAGTCCAGTCCCAATCTGTTTTGTCTTCTATGTAATCAGAAATTTTATAATATACATACAGGCATAGGTTGCAGGAACACCTGTTCTATATGGGGCAGGTTTTGGATATCTGCATGACATGTGCATACTCTTTTGCTATTTCAGTTGTAAATAAATATATTCCTTAATAAATTATAGACAAACATATCAAAATTTATTCTATCTCCAAGTAATTTCAATTATTCTAACTAAACAATAATACTCTCTACACGGAGGATAGATAGAATTAAATGACATCATTATCATTACAATACATGGTTTATACATAATAAAGTTAGTCTATAGTTATTGATTGGCCTGTAAGTAGGGTGACCATGTAGCTGGAAAATCCAAAAGTCAGTAGAGAACCCACGTGGCGGAGTGGTTACCATACTCGTCTCACACGCTGAGGGTTCCGGCTTCGATCTCCGAGCAGGCTGAATGATAAATTTAGATTTCTGTGTCTGATTGTTTGTGTATTCAGTTTTGTGTGTGTCCACAGCATCCAACACACAAAGAAAATACAAGTGTGGGTCTGTGAATGTACAAGGCGTTATTATTATAATATTATTTATACAGTATAATACCTGCTCCGAAATAAATATATTCCGAAGTTTGTGAATAAAAAGAAAAAAAGTTAGAGCATTTTTTTCATTAATGTAAAAAAAATATATAATGCATTTGTTTTTTAATTTAATCAATACTAGGTTTATTTTCATACCTACCTGGTATTATAATAGTCAGCCCTGTAATACTCGCCTTATAAAGATATTCATTAACGGAACAAATCTAAGGACATAATAAATTTACTAAGACATTGTACACTACACATCATAGTAATACCGTTGTCTTTATAATTTTCAAGTACAATGCATTGCAATGAAACTGATTTGTATAACAACGACATTGAAATTTAATGTGACCTACATGTTCTACGCTGTATATTTTATTGCAATGGCATATAAGGAAAACTAATGTAATTGCTTTTAAAAGTCTACAGCCCGTGGTCCTTGGCAATCTCTTACTATGCTTTGCTTGGTACTGGTCTTCTCGTGGAGTAAAATGGTCTACGCTATTGCCTACTCACTCAAATACGAATTGGTAACATGCGAAGACACGCTTTTATAACTAAGTTTTTTTAAGTATCTCCAAGAGGTGTCAGTATATATATACGATATTTTCAAACAAATAAAAAATATTTTAATACACACATACGAGTAACAGAAAAATCAGATGTGTCTCTGGAATTCGAACTTGAGATCAGGTTGAGAAGTCCGTCTGTGTAGTTCCGGGACCAGAATAGGGCTACGGTATCCCCTGTCTGTCGTTGCGGCTGGACTTCCGGGGTTGCGGGCGATAAGAGTGGGAGCTGGAACCGAACAACCAAGCAATCCCGGGAAGGTCGGCATATGTGGTCGCATGCTGTCGTAAACAACACCGGGGATGATGAGAACTTTGATAGTAATCTGTTGGAGATCCCGAAGTCTTTTTAGCAGCGCTGAAGACGTCCATCGATTTTTATGCGGAAAAATTCCACATAACCCGGAGTTGCTTCCAGGGCGTCAGGTACTTTTGAAGGTTTCTCCTTTGATAAAAAAAGGTCTAATTTCAAATGCTGATGCCTTCCATGGTCATCAAAAACAAATTATTATGCTATTAAGACTTGATTCTACCTACTTAAGTATAAGTCCTTGTACTCCAAACATTTTAGTAGCATTATGGAGAACTTTTAAGTACCTGTATACTTAGTTTTTGTTCCTTTTACAGATTCACAGGTAACATTTATTTAGAGTATGTATATAAGATAATAATTCTAGGAGATATCTGTATGATGTGATGGGTTTCTATATTTAAATTGTAATCGTGACTCCATTGTGTATATATCCTAAAGTAAAGTCAAAACTTATACGACTACACTATATGTATATTACTTTATTACCCGGCTGCGTCACAAAAAGGGCAATGTTTTTGGTATGCGCTATAAGCGACTGCTTAAACATAATGAATTGAAACTACAGGTCAGTGTTGTGCAAACCGTAGCTTCTGCCTGAGGGGTAGGGGGGAGGGGGATCACGATACGTCCTATGGGCGGTCGCGAGAGAGGTCGAGAGAACTAGGTACTTCAGTAAAAAAATCAATAAATTTTGTAGGTATGTATCAAGAAAAAGTGAGTTATAGATGCGTTGCTACTCCCGAGGACAAAGAAGGTTGCCTCATATGAAAGTGAGCTGGCAACCACACCCTTAAGGCGAAACGAAAGAATTGCTTTATGCTAGAAATAGATGTGGCGGTTACCACTCCTGTCGGTACCCTGCTTCTACCATCTGCTAATTTCATCTGTAGCCCTCAATATTACTGCATGCAATATAGTTAGTCTTAAGTTAAAAATTAGCCTGCGCATTCGTTATAGCGTGCTATAGGCTCTGTATTATCATGTGGCAGTCGCAAATCGTGATCGTGAGGGTCGCGATTATCCCGCGTTATCTAAATCCCGCGTCGGGTCGGAATGGGGTGATCCCGGGGTGGGGAGGACACGCTCTATCCTTCAGTTGAGTCAGTTGTTGGCGCGGCGCAGCCCTAGACGCGTGTGTTTCTGTTTGAATCGACCTCCGGGCTTCGTTCCGGTGAGTTGTCACTTAAAACTAAATACTATGATTGTTTTTTACTAGTGTTCAACCCTAAAAAGGATATATCTACACATATTAATGTAGGTTTAAGTCACAATAACGTGGAATTTTGGTTGCGTACAGTGCGTGCGTTTCTTCTGAATTTCAGTGACCGTGCCCTTTATGTATTTTGTAGTATATCGGATACTACAAAATACATAAAGGGCACGGTAATCTTCATGCATCATTATTAACCCGCTGTTCCACTAAATGAAAAAGGTTGGTCATTCATCATGTTGTGTAAATGCGGGTTGGTAGACGTTTAGGCATGAAAAGCTCTCAGGTACGTTTGTTTAATAATAATTTGTTAAGTCCATATTATTTTGTAATATGATTGTTATTTTTGAACCCTGGACCGTTTGAGTGTGACCGTGACCGTATTATCATTCCTTATTAATTATCTCAAAATCATTGTATTATTTTTGTAATTTATCAAATGTGTGTATAAAAATACATTTTGGCAAAATCGTAATTTTAAATGCCTCAAGTAAAACGCTGACCAATGTACATCATGTGTTATGTATCCGTTTACAAAAAATATTGTTTTTTTTTATTCCATTTTGATCAGATTAGTCAATTTCCAACATCACAACAAATCTCGTTTATATTACAGTTCTGACGACAGAGCGAGACAACAACGATGAAAAACATATTTCTTGTATGAAGATGTTGCTTGTTGTTCTTTTAATTATTTACCATAATAAATATATCGTATTACAGAAAAAAATCTACAACCTTTATAGATCCTTCAGACAAGTTTCATATGCTTTGTAATAGAGGCTTTTCTGCCCCAGAGTTAATGCCTGTGGAATGATTTAAATTTTCATGAGTAATATTTTATATAGTTCATGTCTATTGTGTAAATATTATTTTGGATTAACACAACCTTGGTTCTGTCAAATCAGTTCTTCTCAAAGTTGGCGATACCAAGAAATAACATTAAGAACCTCTGGTCCAAACCCAAAGGGAACGGTGGACGATGATTTAATTCATAAATATTTTTTGTTCTGATAATGTGAAATTCGATCTGACCCCTACAGATTTTTTTTCATCTGCACGTTATTTTATAATAAAATATTATCGGTGTATTTGTAATAATAAATATCTTAAGCTCTAGCCGCAACAAAAACAAACAAAACATCTGAAGCATGATGGATAAATGTAAATAAAAGCAAAGTAAAACTTACCTTCGTTTTTATTTTTCTCTCTACTAACCTGCTCTGCTAACCTTTTGTGTATAGGTATTCATTTGACCACATGTGGAGTAGTCATCTTCGATGGAGGCTAATAGGTCTAGTTCTCTTATATACGACACCGTGCATAAAATACATATGTTTGTACCCTATTAAATATGTATTCCATTTAAATTCATGCTCCTTTGCCACATACAATATCTTTAAGGCAAATTTAGGAAACAGCCGTATTTTCTTGAATAATTGGTATTAAAATAACAAACAAGCAGTCCGCTTAATGGGAAGTGGTTACTCACGCTCAGAAACATCTTTTATTAAATCTATAAAGATAAATATTATATCTCCAACTGATTACAAATGTGTAGCGTTTTACTTTAAATTTAAAGGCACTTTCTACACTTGCTTTCGACATAGCCGAACAACAGGATTTTCTCCTGTGTCGTGGGTGCCATGGACACACGAAGACGAATACACAAACACCTAGACCCAGAACAGATATCTGACAATCATTTAGATGCCTGTCTAGCCGGGGATCGAACCCGGGACCCACTGCGCGTTAGATCGGTATGGTGACCGTTCCGCCACGCAGGTCGTCGATAATTATAAGAAATGTTGGGTCGGCGTAAAGTTTCCAAAACCATAAAAGTATTTATGAGTGGTAAAAGACCCCGTGGCCGACAGCGTCGGTAGCACCGGAACACCTATTTACATAGTAGCAGCGGTATGAACTACTGTGTTGCTGTTAATTTCAACTGTGTAAAGCAGAAATACTCGTACTTACAAAAGGCCATATTAAACACTTGCCGAATTGAGAGAAAGTTTATGCGCGTAGATGAGAAAGATGTAGGTTCACATAATCTAGATTAATATACAGCTTCTTCGTAAATACTGCAAGATTTAAGTGGTTTCGCCTGTAAACATTGCATATATTACGATTTTCTAAGTAATAAAAATAACTTGCAAAAAATAATAATATTTATGTATTTAAAAGTAGGAAGCCTTGTCTTATTAGTAACATTGTTAAAATATTGAAATAAAATAAGTATAAAAAAGTATATTGATGTAGATACAACATTAGAAAAACTTGTCAAAATAGTAAATCAGCAAAGATAAATTTGAACTTAATCTCTTAGTACTCAGTTATGTCTAACCTGACCTAACGAAAAGAAAACTTAGTTGGGTATGTAACTAACTTAGAAGTGGACAATACTCATCCGCTTACCCACCAACTCCGTATAGAACGAAGACTACATAAAGACAATTACAGCGACTCCTGAGGACTTAAACGGTTGCCTCGCGTTTATGTCAGTCAGCGTTCACACGCCACTAATGAAATAGATAATGTAATCGCGGTACACGGTAGTATTACACTGGTTATTCAGTTTGTAAAAAAAATTCTTTATGTTGTTATAATAACTTAAAAACTGTGACAACTGTGTCACTCGTTCTAAAGGTATGTACATTGAAATAATATTTAAATGGCGAGGGGTCGTGTACCCAGCGCGCGTCCAAACGCCCGAACCCCTTATAAAGCTGTTCAGTTAAATGTTTACGGCAAAACATTTCATACGTGAAGTGAGGGGACGAGATTGATTGTGGCACTTGTTATTGTTAAACGTTGTGTGGTCGCTCTCCATCAATGTGCACAATAACATCCAATTGTGTACTGGATGCAGGTTTTCAAACAAAATTAACTAATCAATATTTTACAATGTTCGACTGGGAAGATGACACCGCCACATCTTTTTTATTAGACTGAAGTAGCAAACGAGCATGCTGTCCACCTGATGGTAAGTGCTCACTGCCACATGCTGTCCCAGGACATCTGTAAGCAACTTCATACAGAATAAGCGTTCTATCTGTCATATAAGTGGATCACAGTTGCGATGCTACTGCTGGAGACTAGGGTTTTCGGCTCAAATACAATGGAGCCGGCAACCACACTCTTCCACCGAAACGCAAGAACTGCTTCACGCAAGAAATAGGTGCCGTGGTGGTACGTCCCCGGTTGAGCCGGTTCTAGGGTATTAATTAAATTAGAACCCCTGACCTTTATGAAATCGCTTGCAGTTATCAGCAGGAGCGACCTTTGTGACAATTACCATCAGACGAACGGACGTTTTATTCTAAGAAGTCGGATAAAAACATAGAGGTAGAAACAGAAGCATAAATTTATTTTGTTACAATTTCTTTATTACAAAATGCCACATTTTTAAGTTATACTATGTCAATTAATATACTGTGGCAATGAATATAATATGTTATTACATTAATGGCAACATTGGTTTGCACAAACGCGCATTCCCTCAACCCAAAGGCATGTACCGTCTCCATACCGTCGTGGGTAGGACACGCTAATTAGCTCAATAAACGGCAACCATTTTAAAATCTAACAAATAGAAACAGAATAGTTAGAAATTTGAACATTTATGATGGCAAAACAAGCTGTTTTACTCAATCATTTCAAAGTGTATCTGACATGGCCGGCGGGATAACCGGGTAGCGATCGATTCCAGAATCTCATTGTGCGACTGAAACATGTAGGAATGCGTTGCAACGAGCGGGCGACAGGACGCACTGGGATACTGTCGTTCTGGCTCAACTGTGGCGGCTCTGACACACCCATGCTCTAGCAAATCATTCGCTATGCTACCTACAAGAATATCTATGGTCATGTCTGTATGAATTTTAGGACGCTGGTAGTTCGAAATATAAAGTAATTCTTGCGTCCTAGTGGTAGTAGATACTGGTGTAAAATATATAAATACCTCCTTCTTGCGTGCAGAGGGTTTGGCGACTGGCATTTCCACCTCAACGTCCCGTAACCACAACAAAACAACGAATACCGAGTAATGAATGAATGCATGTAAAAGTGTAATGTCAAACGTCAATATATTTAAAATTTGGAATTCAAATATTTTTCCTCATTCTTTTCCTTTATTTCGGCCAGTCCGAAATACTAAAGATAACTAAATACTAAACAATAACTGTTTTGTTACCCGCGACATCGTACGCGAAGGCTATAATATAAATATTCAACCTCGATAGTTTTCCATTAAACATAGAATTTTAAAAATCGATCAAAAGCTTTATTTTTTATTTGAAATCAAAAACTTGGAATACATCGATACTTAGCGATGACCATGCGGCGAGTGCAAATAATTACAATCAATTGTTTTTGAGCCAAATTGGAGTTACTGGCAAATGTGATATCCGTTTTGCGGCTAGCATTATAATACATGTTTTGGTCGGATTGTCCCCAGTATACTACAAGTGTTAGGATTGTCTTGAAAGCGTTATAAGTTTCAAGTGAGCTCCAACTCGAGCGATCGATACAATTGTGTCTGTGTGCGTGGCGACATGGGGATGCACCACTCACACACACGTGACCGGAATGCATCCATTTCTACATAACGCATTTACGGCAACGTTCTGATGCTCCTATCCTGCATTTCAAGAAAGATTTGTGGAAATTCCTCAAATAATATGGAAAGTTTTGTAGAATTATTTGGGAAAAACTGGTAACATCGTTAGAAACATTGAAAAAAAAAGGCGACAGCTTAGACAAATTTTTTGTTCATAATTATATATATTTAATTTAACGCTTATAAATGAGTTTTCATCAAAACACTCAAGTAAAAGTATTCAAAATTCCATTTACTACCTTTCATATGATACACATATTGCCGCGATGATAAAAATGTCGTCCTTTCCCCTCTTTTCCCACTATTTGTAGGCCATTTTTTAAAATTATATAACTTATACCACTTTAAAAATTGAGACGACTTTAATGATACGTCATATGTCACAATCCGTCAAGCCGTACGGGCTGTAGTGCGTGCCAAAGAAATTGACATACATACAAACCAACACATATGCTAAAAAAAATAGTTCCGATCGATATAGTGACAAGTATCGACCACCCCGCTATACAAAGGGCTGGTAAATCGTATAATCGAGTGATAATAAGTCCAATTGACAAGGGTTTGAATGTCGCGAGGTCCTCGGGGATCTACAAGTCTCAAGGGAAACTCGAGTATGTGTAAATAGCGAGTATTTGTATCCAGATTTAAGCCTACGCCTATTCATCGTCATTAACCCTTTAATGGTACTCTGTCGGGCGCGCATGTTGTTCTAAAATGAGACAATTTATTTGTAAATAAAAATAAAAATAATAAAATTTGGTCAAACGCTCAAACTTCAATGAAAGGAAACATTTTCTTTTACGTTGGTCCTTCAATTCATTAACTTTTTTTACACACTATGACGTGTTTGATACCATGATAATTATATTCAATACTAACATATGTCTAGAATAAAAACTTCAGCAAAATAATTAAAATCAAATCAAATCAAATTAAATATGTTTTTATTGTCATCATCGAACCCTACACTTATTTCGTTATTATAGCCGAAAAGATTTGATATATGTATGTTTGTATTAAGTTAAAATAAAAGCTTACATGTCTATAAAAAGCTGGGCTTATTCATATAAAATTATCAATGCCCACCACAACATGAAATTTCAAATCATTGACTCTGCAAAAAAATGAAACAAGGCAGTCGGTTTGCAACTTGGCGAAAATGTGTAAAAAACGTCACAGGGACACATTATTGCATCTCCCGAGGGTCCAGGCTAATGCCAGACCCCGCGCTGTCGGAGCGGTTATCTCAGAGCATGTCGGAAATGTCAATTAGACTCAGAGGGTGTGCCCAATCAAATTCTGCGGGTAATTTCGTATTCTCTGGAATAAAATAACGCTTCCTCGACACTTTTGTACCCCACAGCAGTCCCCGTGTTGTGAGTGCTACACGAACGTAATTACGGAAACACTCTGATCCAGAGAGATAAACTTTTATTTATTGTTAATACTTAGTTTTGTATGAAATTGTCACAAACATTAGTTAAATAAATTCGAAAATTATTCGAACTTTCGAGTTAAATAAATTCTTCATTGTCCAACAAACGACGTAATTATACATACCTAGTAATTTATCTGGTAAATTAATATATAAAAAAATATCTGTAAGTCTGTAAGAAATTCAATCTTATGAGGTCGGAAAATATCATTTTATAATCATACACTACAGTTTTTAAGGCTAAAAACTACGAAATAGATTCTAGAAAGTAAATAAAATAAATCATCATCTAGTCAAGAGTACCAGGACTTCAGAACACATCAACTACTTTATCAGAGCCCTTACCACGAGTTGATTACGTTTACCTAAAATATATATTATTTATGTTTTTTTTCTAATACATTGCTATGTACTTACAATGCACGTTTAAGTTTTTGTTTTAGACCATATTTTGCAATGTACATGGATGAGATCATAAACAAGAATTGTTTTGAGGAAATCTAATAAATTCGTAAGTAGTAGTAGTATTATCAGGTGGTAGAACCCTGTACAGTTGGACCGTGAAGTTTCACCGCTACACATATTTCTAGCGAGAAGCAGTTCTTGCGCGAGATGGAAAGGTGTGGTGGTCGGCTTGTTATATATGAGGCGACTGTCTTAGTTCTCAGGAGTAGGAACGCATCTGTGATCGACTTCAAATAAAATCTCCGGTCTATATGAAATTACTCACAGATGTCCGTCTGTAGCAGTGACGATTTACCATCAGGCAGACTGCTTGCTCGTTTCCTACGTCAATCTGATAAAAAAGTAAGGGCACAATTCACCAATGACGAATATACAAGAAGTTGCGAACACGCCGCGTTGTCGCAGCGACTGCGCGACGCCTACGCCTAAACGCCCGTGCGTAAAGATCTTAGATGCGCAATGTTTCTGGGTGGGTTGCCATGGAGACAGTGTATCAGGGCGGTATCAGGCTCGCGGCTATAAATCCGCGTTATCAGGCGCCGGCCCACTGACGCCGAGCCAGATTATTTATGTTGGGGTACAGAATGTGGATCTTTACAGAAGAAAGCCTTTATTTTTTAGGGGTACGGGAACCTTTCTGTGAATTTCGTCAGATCATTTTGACTTGAAGGTAGAGTTTGGAAGCGAAAAAATAAAATTCAATAACGAATAGCTTAAAAAAGTTGTATCATTTATATGAATGACGTTATATTTTACAATTGAAAAAAAAAACATTAAAAAGTTTTTAGAAACAAACAATTTAGTTTTTTACTTTTCTATTCTTAGAAAAACTTTATATTTGATGCGCACAGTGTAACAGCATAAAAGTAATTGCCGCCATCTTGAGGCGTCAGCCATATTAGACTAAGAATCATTCTTAATCGTTTTTACGCTAATCATGCACTATCATAAAAAAAGTCATCTCAGTGGTTTAAAAATAATTGAGTTAAAATTCAGTTAAATTTGACCCTCACATACTAACCAATTAAGAAAACAAGTCAAATAAATTTATATTTAATAAGAGCTTTTAAAAACATCACAATGATGTAACTCTCAACATTTTCTTAATCTATGCAAGGATATAGTTATATAGCCTACAAGATAATTATGGTATATTACTCTGCCCACTTTTCCCGGCAGCCTTAACTTGGATCAGACTTTAATGCATTGTGTATTGGTCATTATACTTCACTCCGCATCCATTGATGTGAAATTTCCAAGTATATTTTCTCCGCTGCTCCGTGTCCCGAACTGAATGCCTCGATAACTGCCAGGAACTTCGGAAAACACTTCCTTCCTCTATACATGTGAATATAAAACTATTCTTCATAAAACGGTTTAACTCTAAACCAAGCAGGAGTGAAAATCGATTTTAGCTTCTCAAATATAAGGTCCAATATCTCACAACCGCGTTCGTTCTTATTTCTTATAATATAATACGTATCATGGAGCTACTGTATTCTTCTGGGATCGCTTGTTCCAAGGAGTCCTATTGAGATTGTCTGAGAAACAAAATTCAGTCTTGTGATTTCCAAGTAGGTTTCATTTTTGTCTAACGTTCAATACTGTTTCGTATACGTATTTGATTCTAGCTTCAGAAAGTCTTGACTCTACATATTCTTAAGATAAATTCTATTGTAAGATCTAAGATGTAAGGCCCAGATTCGTTTGAGAGTACCGGAAACCGTTAAGTCTGT
This sequence comes from Cecropterus toxeus, assembly GCA_018249875.1. Classification (NCBI taxonomy): domain Eukaryota; kingdom Metazoa; phylum Arthropoda; class Insecta; order Lepidoptera; family Hesperiidae; genus Cecropterus; species Cecropterus toxeus. The sequence goes on from DWNE01003814.1 coordinate 15,392, forward strand.
GCGATATGAAAGTGTATACTCCCTGGAGACGAAGCACCGAAGCGTCCTAACACGTTACGAGCGTCGAACGAAATTGGACTGAATGTTAACGAGATAGGATTCACATGCAACTGTCACCCCCCGAATAGATTTCGGGAATAGATATATAAATGTAGTAGAATTGACGCGATCGAAACAATATTTTACGAGACATGTGTGATAACGCCTGGGGCTCGGTTGCATTGTTGCTTGCAGGATTCTGCGACGTAAGGATAAAGTCTAAGGTTCGATTTCCGATGACGCTATTTATAGGTTCATGCCCGATTTACTTTGGATTTTCAGTTTGAAAATATTTTATGGGCTTTTGGTCCATTTTCTAGTTGTAAGATATCGTATATGGGTCGTCCATGATTTTTGAAAAAAGATGATTTAAAAGTAAAGAAGATAGACGGTGCGTATTTTACTTAAAATAATTGGTATTTTGTACGCTACATTTGCAATGACAGAGTTTTTTATTAACTAACCTCAAAAATATTCTTAAGTGTCTTATAATGACTAAATTATAACTTCATGGTTATTCGTTACCAACCATACCAACTTTTTTCTTTACTTTTAAAGGGCGTAGATTCGGTATAGTCATATAAGCAGTTGTACACAGGTACCCCGAGTATTTTTTACCGACTTCCAAAAAGGAGGAGGTACTCAATTCGTCTGTATTTTTTTTTTTTTTTTTTTATGATAC